>JAYEVE010001057.1:0-42134 GCA_036346375.1 Guadua angustifolia
TTTAACCAAGTCCACTTGCTCGGATCCCGGTTTGAATGGTATTAACACCAGAGCGAAATCGAGAGAAGCAAGCTCCAATGAGACCGGCGACACATAGGAGTGCAACCCGGGGCATTTTCGGTGTGTCTCGCTCCGGTGCAAACTTTCACAAAATCCGCCTGTTTGGATCTCGAGATGTACGAAACTAACATCAAAGCCAATTCGATCGAAACAAGGTCCAGCAAGACCGACATACTTACGAGGGCAATCGGGTGCGTCTTGGTGTTTAAACCGAGGCAAACTTTTAAAAGTCCACTTGTTTGGATCGGTTTGAATGGAATTAACACGAGGCGAAATCAGCGAAACAAGCTCCAATGAGACCGGCGACACATAGGAGTGCAACCGGGGCATTTTGAGTGTCTCGCTCGGTGCAAACTTTCACAAAATCCGCTGTTTGGATCTCGATATATCTGAAACTAACATCAAAAGAATTCGATCGAAACAAGGGCCAGCAAGACCGACATACTTACGAGGGCAATCCGGTGCGTCTTGAGTGTTTAAGCGAGGCAAGCTTTAACCAAGTCCACTTGTTGGATCGGTTTGAATGGAATTAACACCAGAGCGAAATCGAGCGAAGCAAGCTCCAACGAGACCGGCGACACATAGGAGTGCAACCCGGGTCATTTTCGGAGTGTCTCACTCCGGTGCAAACTTTCGCAAATCCGCCTGTTTGGATCTCGATATGTACGAAACTAACATCAAAGCGAATTCGATCGTAACAAGGGCCAGCAAGACCGACAAACTTACGAGGGCAATCCGGTGCGTCTTCGGAGTGTTTCGCTTCGTGGCAAGCTTTAACCAAGTCCACTTGTATGGATCCCGATTTGAATGGAAATAACACTAGAGCGAAATCGAGCGGAACAAGCTCCGATGAGACTGGCGACACATAGGAGTGTAACCCGGTGCATTTTCGAAGTGTCTCGCTCCGGTGCAAACTTTCACAAAATCCGCCTGTTTGGACCTCGATATGTACAAAACTAACGTCAAAGTGAATTCGATCGAAAGAAGGGCCAGCAAGACCGACATACTTACGAGGGCAATCCGGGGCGTCTTGAGTGTTTAACCGAGGCAAGCTTTAACCAAGTCCACTTGTTGGATCGGTTTGAATGGAATTAACACGAGCGAAATCGGCGGCAAGCTCCATGAGACCGGCGACACATAGGAGTGCAACCGGGTCATTTTCTTAGTGTCTCGCTCCGGTGCAAACTTTCGCAAATCCGCCTGTTTGGATCTCGATATGTACGGAACTAACATCAAAGCGAATTCGATCGAAACAAGGGCCAGCAAGACTGACACACTGAGGAGGGCAATCCGGTGCGTCTTCGGAGTGTTTCGCTTCGAGGCAAGCATTAACCAAGTCCATTTGTTCGGATCCTAGTTTGAATGGAACTAACACTAGAGCGAAATCGAGCGAAGCAAGCTCCAATGAGACCGGCGACACATAGGAGTGCAACCCGGGGCATTTTCGGAGTGTCTCGCTCCGGTGCAAACTTTCGCAAAATCTGCTTGTTTGGATCTCGATACGTACGAAACAAATATCAAAGCGAATTCGATCAAAACAAGGGCCAGCAAGACCGACATACTAACGAGGGCAATCCGGTGCGTCTTCGGAGTGTTTCGCTTCGAGGCAAACTTTAAACAAGTCCACTTGTTCGGATCTCGGTTTGAATGGAATTAACACAGGCGAAATCGGCGAAACAAGCTCCAATGAGACCGGTGACACATAGGAGTGCAACCGGTGCATTTTGGAGTGTCTCGCTCGGTGCAAACTTTCACAAAATCCGCTGTTTGGACCTCGATATGTACAAAACTGGCGTCCAGCGAATTCGATCGAAACAAGGGCCAACAAGACCGACATACTTACGAGGGCAATCAAGGCGTCTTGAGTGTTTAAGCCGAGGCAAGCTTTAACACAGATCCACTTGTTCGTATCCGGTTTGAATGGAATTAACACGAGTGAAATCGAGTGAAACAAGCTCCAATGAGACCGGCGACACATCTGAGTGCAACCGGGGCATTTTGAGATGTCTCGCTCGGTGTAAACTTTCACAAAATCCGCTGTTTGGATCTCGATATATGCTGAAACTAACATCAAAGCGAATTCGATCGAAACAAGGGCCAGCAAGACCGACATACTTACGAGGGCAATCCGGTGCATCTTGAGTGTTTAAGCGAGGCAAGCTTTAACCAAGTCCACTTGCTCGGGTCCCGGTTTGAATGGAATTAACACCAGAGCGAAATCAAGCGAAGCAAGCTCCAATGAGACCGGCGACAAATAGGAGTGCAACCCGGGGCATTTTCGGTGTGTCTCGCTCCGGTGCAAACTTTCACGAAATCCGCCTGTTTGGATCTCGATATGTACGAAACTAACATCAAAGCCAATTCGATCGAAACAAGGGCCAGCAAGACCGACAAACTTATGAGGGGAATCCGGTGCGTCTTCGGAGTGTTTCGCTTCGAGGCAAGCTTTAACCAAGTCCACCTGTTCGGATCCCAGTTTGAATCGAATTAACACCAGAGCGAAATCGAGCGAAGCAAGCTCCAACGAGACCGGCGACACATAGGAGTGCAACTCGGGTCATTTTGGTGTCTCGCTCGGTGCAAACTTTCATAAAATCCGCTTGTTTGGATCTCGATATGTCTGAAACTAACATCATGCGAATTCGATCGAAACAAGGGCCAGCAAGACCGACATACTTACGAGGGCAATCCGGTGCGTCTTGAGTGTTTAAGCCGAGGCAACCTTTAACCAAGTCCACTTGTTAAGTATCCGGTTTGAATGGAATTATCACTAGAGTGAAATCGAGTGAAACAAGCTCCAATGAGACGGCGACACATCTGAGTGCAACCGGGACATTTTAAGAGTGTCTCGCTCGGTGCAAACTTTCACAAAATCCGCTGTTTGGATCTCGATATATGCGAAACTAACATCAGCGAATTCGATCGAAACAAGGGCCAGCAAGACCGACATACTTACGAGGGCAATCCGGTGCATCTTGGTGTTTAAGCCGAGGCAAGCTTTAACCAAGTCCACTTGCTCGGGTCGGTTTGAATGGAATTAACACGAGGCGAAATCGGCGAAGCAAGCTCCAATGAGACCGCGACACATAGGAGTGCAACCGGGGCATTTTGGTGTGTCTCGCTCCGGTGCAAACTTTCACGAAATCCGCCTGTTTGGATCTCGATAAGTACGAAACTAACATCAAAGCCAATTCGATCGAAACAAGGGCCAGCAAGACCGACATACTTATGAGGGAATCCGGTGCGTCTTGAGTGTTTACGATCTGAGGGTGCCCGACCTTCACGGCGTAGAATCAAAGATACACATGAAACTTCAGCGAAGTTAGTGTGGCCAATACACTGCCTATGCAGCAACCTGCAACACCGAGTTTGCCCAACCTCAAGCAAGATGATTCCACTCGACCACGCATAGCGGATACAATCCTCGTTGCAATCACAAGAGCTTGCAAGAACAATGGGAAGGAATGCACAATCTCGAGTTTATTTGGCGGTGGCTAGAATACCCAAGAACATGCATATAGCAGATCTGTTTGTAGTTTCAAATGGTCTAAAAGTTCCCTTCACAAAGGGGTGCCTTCTACATATAAGAGAGGAGGAGAGGAAGACAAAAGGGGTGCTGGACAAGCCCAGGTCGCAGCACAAAGGCCAAAGACAAGACATAATGGTGGCGCAGCACCCAACACATTGGAATCTGTTTCTGGCCGCCATATTAAACTGATGATATCTTCGCGCTCCGAATGAATTTAAGGGTGAGGCTGGATCCATTTGAAAGCTGAAGAGACAAGCTTTCAAATCTATGGTCAAACACTCCAATCGGACTCCGTTTCCATTATCTGCACCCGTTTTTCTCTAGACTGGTCACTGGAGGCCGAACCGAGTTCTTTTGCATTCACATCTTGCATGTTGACTTGTCCATGGTTCTCTTGGTCTTCCCTAAGGTGTTCACACCTTCTGACATTATCTTCATACCTGAGAATAATCAAATTACTTACATGAGGTAGCAGTTGGTGTCACAAGTAATATGATTCTTACTAAGGAAGCGAGTTCACCTATTGATTGATTTGTTTAGCTCGAGAATCGTCAATGGTCCTTGGTAATGATTTGTGAATTCTTGGACAGTAATAAATGATGAAAATGATGATCTTGCTATCGTGCCGTATCATCCTCCTTCTTGAAGAAAAGCCGCCCTCGGCTTTTGATAAGCTGAAAGTGCACTAAAGGGAAGAACAATGTGTATGCATGATATATGTATTTGTCATCTGTTTTGACCCTTCTTTTTGTTAGCATGTAGGATTTTGCAAGATTAGTTTTTGCATATTAAAGCATTTATTCACATCATTCCCCTTCTCATGAAAAAAGTCATCCCCGACTTTTGTAAGCATATTATCACATTACAGGGGTTCCACACTCTAATTGCATTACTTTGAATAGTAGCAAGCAAGTCCAACGTATCATGTGTGCTAGAGTAGAACAAGTTTTTGTTCATGCAAGTAATTTCATTTGTTTCCATGTTAACAACAATATTGAAGGGTACATGTGTTTTGAAATCAGGAAGCACGTCACATGTAATATAAATTTGATGAACAAAAACATGTTATCCACCATATTGTCCAATTAAGTTAAACTTGTATCCATAAGTGCGGAAACTAGCTAGTGAAGAAAATTCAGCAACTTTCTTACTAACATAAGTTATCTTAATAGGTTCATCAAACATCATGATATAGCACAAAGTAGCATCATTGGAAATTTTGGTGGCAACTTCTTCACAAGTAATCAATTCCACGCTATGTAAATTAAAGAAATAAAAATCAGAATGTGGAATTTTCAGTTGCACATGAGTGTTCTCGGAATTGGTGTGCTCTAGTTCAATTTTCATATCAACACCATTTTTGTTACCTTTACTGTCCTCCTCAGGTAATGATGTTCGTGTTGTAGGATCTAACAATGGGACAGAAAGTGTGACTTCTCCAACCATGCCTATCTCCTTGTCTTCAATGTCAATTGGTATATGTGGTTCATCGATCAACTCCTCTTGTATTTCCTGTTGCACATGAAAAGAGACAACACAAGTAGAGGTTAGTGTGTTAGGTTTAGAAATTTCACCCCATTTCCCATCAACAACCTCCCTCACTTCTTGTGCCATTTCATTCACAATCTGAATATGGATATCGCTCTCATACTCACAAGGGTTTTGGTTCATTTGAATGACATTCAATCGTGGGCTAGCAATGGCGCATTGCCATCAACCATGACCTTCTCCTCTCAGCATGTACCAAAGGAACAACACACTTTAACATTTTGGTGAAGGAAAGTCCATGCTCGACCTCACCAATTCTCATCTTATGCTGAAATTCGTGTTCACCTTGCTCCTTAATTATTTTCTCCTCTTCAATTGCACAATCCACAAGATCAAACATGCTTTTAAAATACTTATGTCCAAGTGCAGCAGCGATCTTGTAATTCAAGCCCTCTTTGGCGTGCCTTCTTACATATTGTAGAGGTGATACCTGCACGTCGCATGGCACAACTCAACTCGTTGAAATAATCTTGGACACATCTGCAGCCTTGTTCGATGCTTGCTAAGTGGTGAAGTAGCTCTTGCTCATAATAGGGTGGTACAAATTCTTTTCTCATTATGCCCTTCAAAATGAACCACGATGTAATGAGGCTCTTTCCGAAAATATGATTCCACCAACTATAAGCATAGTCTTCAAACTGCATAGTTGCTCGCAACACTTCTTTATCTTCGGGAAGGTTCTGAAATTTGAACACCTTCTCCATTTGTTGTTCCCACTCAAGGTATTCCTCGGGATCATTGCTTCCATAGAATGGAAGATCCATACGTTCATAACCTGCCATGATTAGTGCAAACACGATACCAAAACAGCAAGTATATGTGAAATATATGTGAAATCACTCATTCTCACTTATCCTTACCACTGATGTTCTTACTCACCCTTTGCTGATTGATAGAGGAGCTCGCACTTGAATGGTGAGACAACACAAAGTGAGGTTAAGCGAACTCAAAGCTGAGATTAAAGCACACAACAGGTTTGTATGTGGAGTTTGGAAGGGAAAATGTATGCCTACACAATCTGAATTCTTGATATTGTTTCGTTAAGTAAATATCCAAGTAAGAACACAATGTCTAGTTGCTGGAAACAAGATATAAGAGATGAACACAACAACTCACACGCAAAGATGATGGAACCAAATTGCAATCAAAGGAGTGAGCTAGAACAAGATATGAGACATCACAAAACAGCTCTATTGCATTGGTTATAGAAAGACACTAGCTGGCTGCAATTGATGAACTAGGGCACAAGATTGCACAACAAGAATGAGTTTCTCTAGCAGTTGCAAATAATTTCAGAAACTTTTCTTCTTTACACCTGTCTTTTTTTTAGCTACCAACCAGCCCAAAGCCTTTTTTTCTCTTTTGCTCTTTTGTTTGAATGGCTATGCTACTGATTTCAGTAAAGACTCACAACTTTTCTTTTGATTTGTTGCAACCGTGTGATTGAGGGATATGAGTGCAGCCCTAAGCAACAGATTAGCTAGTCTTGATGGATGCAAAGTATTCGCAAATGACAGATTGGCTATCAAAGGAGATCTACTAATTTTCGGAACTCGAACAGCAGCAAGTTCAAGTCTATGTTCGACCAAATTCTACGCAGAATTTGCAATTGTTGTCTATACCAAAGTTGTAGAGAATTTCATAAGCTTTTGAAAAAGTACAAGAATGCAAAGATCCGAGTTCGTATGTGGGAGTTATGGCCAAAACACTACACTGGACAGATTGGCTCAAAAAGTGACGCGAAGGAAGACGAACAGTTTTCAGCAACAAATACATGATTCTATGGATAAAAACTTAGCAAAACGCACAAGAATAACAGATTGGAGACTAAGGTTCAATATTTTTGTGAGGCAAGTTTTCAGATTAGGAAAGAAAACAGAAATCCAAACCAAGGGATGATATTTTTGTGTGGCAATTTTCTGGAATATGACTGAAAGTAAATCTACAACTAGGGATAAAGATTCTACCGTGACAACCGGAGCTCAGATACCAAATGATACGAGGGGGTGCCCGACCTTCACGGCGTAGAATCAAAGATACACATGAAACTCGACGAAGTTAGTGTGGCCAATACACTGCCATGCAGCAACCTGCAACACCGAGTTCGCCCAACCTCACGCAAGATGATTCCACTCAACCACGCCAAGCGGATACAATCCTCGCTGCAATCACAAGAGCTTGCAAGAACAATGGGAAGGAATGCACAATCTCAGAGTTTATTTAGCCGGTGGCTAGAATACCCAAGAACATGCATATAGCAGATCTGTTTGTAGTTTCAAATGGTCTAAAAAGTTCCCTTCACAAAGGGGGTGCCTTCTACATATAAGAGATGAGGAGAAGAAGATAAAAGGGGTGCTGGACAAGCCCAGGTCGCAGCACAAAGGCCAAAGACAAGACATAATGGTGGCGCAGCACCCAACTCATTAGAATCTGTTTCTGGCCGCCATATTAAACTGATGATATCTTCGCGCTCCGAATGAATTTAAGGGTGAGGCTGGATCCATTTGAAAGCTGAAGAGACAAGCTTTCAAAGATATGGTCAAACACTCCAATCGGACTCCGTTTCCATTATCTGCACCCGTTTTTCTCTAGACTGGTCATTGGAGGCCGAACCGAGTTCTTTTGCATTCACATCTTGCATGTTGACTTGTCCATGGTTCTCTTGGTCTTCCCTAAGGTGTTCACCTTCGACATTATCTTCATACCTGAGAATAATCAAATTACTTACATGAGGTAGCAGTTGGTTGTCACAAGTAATATGATTCTTACTAAAAGCGAGTTCACCTATCGATTGATTTGTTTAGCTCGAGAATCGTCAATGGTCCTTGGTAATGATTTGTGAATTCTTGGACAGTAATAAATGATGAAAATGATGATCTTGCTATCGTGCCGTATCAGTTTAAACCGAGGCAAGCTTTAACCAAGTCCACTTGTTGGATCGGTTTGAATGGAATTAACACGAGAGCGAAATCGGCGAAGCAAGCTCCAACGAGACCGGTGACACATAGGAGTGCAACCGGGTCATTTTCTTAGTGTCTCGCTCGGTGCAAACTTTCGCAAAATCCGCTGTTTGGATCTCGATATGTCTGAAACTAACATCAGCGAATTCGATCGAAACAAGGGCCAGCAAGACCGACATACTTACGAGGGCAATCCGGTGCGTCTTGAGTGTTTAAGCCGAGGCAAGCTTTAATCAAGTCCACTTGTTGGATCCTAGTTTGAATGGAATTAACACTAGAGCGAAATCGAGCGAAGCAAGCTCAATGAGACCGGCGACACATAGGAGTGCAACCGGGGCATTTTCGGAGTGTCTCGCTCCGGTGCAAACTTTCACAAAATCCGCTTGTTTGGATCTCGTCGTCTGAAACGAATATCAAAGCTAATTCGATCAAAACAAGGGCCAGCAAGACCGACATACTAACGAGGGCAATCCGGTGCGTCTTCGGAGTGTTTCACGCTTCGAGGCAAACTTTAAACAAGTCCACTTGTTGGATCGGTTTGAATGGAATTAACACGAGGCGAAATCGGCGGAAACAAGCTCCAATGAGACCGGTGACACATAGGAGTGCAACCCGGTGCATTTTCGGAGTGTCTCGCTCCGGTGCAAACTTTCACAAAATCCGCCTGTTTGGACCTCGATATGTACAAAACTGACGTCAAAGCGAATTCGATCGAAACAAGGGCCAACAAGACCGACATACTTACGAGGGCAATCCGGCGTCTTGAGTGTTTAAGCCGAGGCAAGCTTTAACACAGTCCACTTGTTCGTATCCCGGTTTGAATGGAATTAACACCAGAGTGAAATCGAGTGAAACAAGCTCCAATGAGACCGGCGACACATACGAGTGCAACCCGGGGCATTTTCGGAGTGTCTCGCTCCGGTGTAAACTTTCACAAAATCCGCCTGTTTGGATCTCGATATGTACGAAACTAACATCAAAGCGAATTCGATCGAAACAAGGGCCAGCAAGACCGACATACTTACGAGGGCAATCCGGTGCATCTTCGGAGTGTTTCGCTTCGAGGCAAGCTTTAACCAAGTCCACTTGCTCGGGTCCCGGTTTGAATGGAATTAACACCAGAGCGAAATCAAGCGAAGCAAGCTCCAATGAGACCGGCGACACATAGGAGTGCAACCCGGGGCATTTTCGGTGTGTCTCGCTCCGGTGCAAACTTTCACGAAATCCGCCTGTTTGGATCTCGATATGTACGAAACTAACATCAAAGCCAATTCGATCGAAACAAGGGCCAGCAAGACCGACATACTTATGAGGGGAATCCGGTGCGTCTTCGGAGTGTTTCGCTTCGAGGCAAGCTTTAACCAAGTCCACTGTTGGATCGGTTTGAATCGAATTAACACCAGAGCGAAATCGAGCGAAGCAAGCTCCAACGAGACCGGCGACACATAGGAGTGCAACTCGGGTCATTTTCGGAGTGTCTCGCTCCGGTGCAAACTTTCGCAAAATCCGCCTGTTTGGATCTCGATATGTACGAAACTAACATCAAAGCGAATTCGATCGAAACAAGGGCCAGCAAGACCGACATACTTACGAGGGCAATCCGGTGCGTCTTCGGAGTGTTTCGCTTCGAGGCAACCTTTAACCAAGTCCACTTGTTCGTATCCCGGTTTGAATGGAATTATCACTAGAGTGAAATCGAGTGAAACAAGCTCCAATGAGACCGGCGACACATACGAGTGCAACCCGGGACATTTTCGGAGTGTCTCGCTCCGGTGCAAACTTTCACAAAATCCGCCTGTTTGGATCTCGATATGTACGAAACTAACATCATAGCGAATTCGATCGAAACAAGGGCCAGCAAGACCGACATACTTACGAGGGCAATCCGGTGCATCTTCGGAGTGTTTCGCTTCGAGGCAAGCTTTAACCAAGTCCACTTGCTCGGGTCCCGGTTTGAATGGAATTAACACCAGAGCGAAATCGAGCGAAGCAAGCTCCAATGAGACCGGCGACACATAGGAGTGCAACCCGGGGCATTTTCGGTGTGTCTCGCTCCGGTGCAAACTTTCACGAAATCCGCCTGTTTGGATCTCGATAAGTACGAAACTAACATCAAAGCCAATTCGATCGAAACAAGGGCCAGCAAGACCGACATACTTATGAGGGGAATCCGGTGCGTCTTCGGAGTGTTTCTGATACGAGGGGTGCCCGACCTTCACGGCGTAGAATCAAAGATACACATGAAACTCGACGAAGTTAGTGTGGCCAATACACTGCCTATGCAGCAACCTGCAACACCGAGTTTGCCCAACCTCAAGCAAGATGATTCCACTCGACCACGCCAAGCGGATACAATCCTCGTTGCAATCACAAGAGCTTGCAAGAACAATGGGAAGGAATGCACAATCTCAGAGTTTATTTAGCCGGTGCCTAGAATACCCAAGAACATGCATATAGCAGATCTGTTTGTAGTTTCAAATGGTCTAAAAAGTTCCCTTCACAAAGGGGGTGCCTTCTACATATAAGAGATGAGGAGAGGAAGACAAAAGGGGTGCTGGACAAGCCCAGGTCGCAGCACAAAGGCCAAAGACAAGACATAATGGTGGCGCAGCACCCAACACATTGGAATCTGTTTCTGGCCGCCATATTAAACTGATGATATCTTCGCGCTCCGAATGAATTTAAGGGTGAGGCTGGATCCATTTGAAAGCTGAAGAGACAAGCTTTCAAAGCTATGGTCAAACACTCCAATCGGACTCCGTTTCCATTATCTGCACCCGTTTTTCTCTAGACTGGTCACTGGAGGCCGAACCGAGTTCTTTTGCATTCACATCTTGCATGTTGACTTGTCCATGGTTCTCTTGGTCTTCCCTAAGGTGTTCACACCTTCTGACATTGTCTTCATACCTGAGAATAATCAAATTACTTACATGAGGTAGCAGTTGACTGTCACAAGTAATATGATTCTTACTAAGGAGCGAGTTCACCTATTGATTGATTTGTTTAGCTCGAGAATGCGTCAATGGTCCTTGGTAATGATTTGTGAATTCTTGGACAGTAATAAATGATGAAAATGATGATCTTGCTATCGTGCCCGTATCATCCTCCCCTTCTTGAAGAAAAGCCGCCCTCGGCTTTTGATAAGCTGAAAGTGCACTAAAGGGAGAGAACAATGTGTATGCATGATATATGTATTTGTCATCTGTTTTGACCCTTCTTTTTGTTAGCATGTAGGATTTTGCAAGATTAGTTTTTTGCATATTAAAGCATTTATTCACATCATTCCCCTTCTCATGAGAAAAAGTCATCCCCGACTTTTGTAAGCATATTATCACATTACACAGGGGGTTCCACACTCTAATTGCATTACTTTGAATAGTAGCAAGCAAGTCCAACGTATCATGTGTGCTAGAGTAGAACAAGTTTTTGTTCATGCAAGAAGTAATTTCATTTGTTTCCATGTTAACAACAATATTGAAGGGTACATGTGTTTTGAAATCAGGAAGCACGTCACATGTAATATAAATTTGATGAACAAGAAACATGTTATCCACACCATATTGTCCAATTAAGTTAAACTTGTATCCATAAGTGCGGAAACTAGCTAGTGAAGAAAATTCAGCAACTTTCTTACTAACATAAGTTATCTTAATAGGTTCATCAAACATCATGATATAGCACAAAGTAGCATCATTGGAAATTTTGGTGGCAACTTCTTCACAAGTAATCAATTCCACGCTATGTAAATTAAAGAAATAAAAATCAGAATGTGGAATTTTCAGTTGCACATGAGTGTTCTCGGAATTGGTGTGCTCTAGTTCAATTTTCATATCAACACCATTTTTGTTACCTTTACTGTCCTCCTCAGGTAATGATGTTCGTGTTGTAGGATCTAACAATGGGACAGAAAGTGTGACTTCTCCAACCATGCCTATCTCCTTGTCTTCAATGTCAATTGGTATATGTCGTTCATCGATCAACTCCTCTTGTATTTCCTGTTGCACATGAAAAGAGACAACACCAGAAGTAGAGGTTAGTGTGTTAGGTTTAGAAATTTCACCCCATTTCCCATCAACAACCTCCCTCACTTCTTGTGCCATTTCATTCACAATCTGAATATGGATATCGCTCTCATACTCACAAGGGTTTTGGTTCATTTGAATGACATTCAATCGTGGGCTAGCAATGACGCATTTGCCATCAACCATGACCTTCTCCTCTACAGCATGTACCAAAGGAACAACACACTTTAACATTTTGGTCGAAGGGAAAGTCCCATGCTCGACCTCACCAATTCTCATCTTATGCTGAAATTCGTGTTCACCTTGCTCCTTAATTATTTTCTCCTCTTCAATTGCACAATCCACAAGATCAAACATGCTTTTAAAATACTTATGTCCAAGTGCAGCAGCGATCTTGTAATTCAAGCCCTCTTTGAAGCGTGCCTTCTTCTGTATTGTAGAGGTGATACCTGCACGTCGCATGGCACAACTCAACTCGTTGAAATAATCTTGGACACATCTGCAGCCTTGTTCGATGCTTGCTAAGTGGTGAAGTAGCTCTTGCTCATAATAGGGTGGTACAAATTCTTTTCTCATTATGCCCTTCAAAATGAACCACGATGTAATGAGGCTCTTTCCGAAAATATGATTCCACCAACTATAAGCATAGTCTTCAAACTGCATAGTTGCTCGCAACACTTCTTTATCTTCGGGAAGGTTCTGAAATTTGAACACCTTCTCCATTTGTTGTTCCCACTCAAGGTATTCCTCGGGATCATTGCTTCCATAGAATGGAAGATCCATACGTTCATAACCTGCCATGATTAGTGCAAACACGATACCAAAACAGCAAGTATATGTGAAATATATGTGAAATCACTCATTCTCACTTATCCTTACCACTGATGTTCTTACTCACCCTTTGCTGATTGATAGAGGGCTCGCACTTGAATGGTGAGACAACACAAAGTGAGGTTAAGCGAACTCAAAGCTGAGATTAAAGCACACAACAGGTTTGTATGTGGAGTTTGGAAGGGAAAATGTATGCCTACACAATCTGAATTCTTGATATTGTTTCGTTAAGTAAATATCCAAGTAAGAACACAATGTCTAGTTGCTGGAAACAAGATATAAGAGATGAACACAACAACTCACATAAAGATGATGGAACCAAATTGCAATCAAAGGGTGAGCTAGAACAAGATATGAGACATCACAAAACAGCTCTATTGCATTGGTTATAGAAAGACACTAGCTGGCTGCAATTGATGAACTAGGGCACAAGATTGCACAACAAGAATGAGTTTCTCACAACGGTGCAAATAATTTCAGAAACTTTTCTTCTTTACACCTGTCTTTTTTTTAGCTACCAACCAGCCCAAAGCCTTTTTTTCTCTTTTGCTCTTTTGTTTGAATGGCTATGCTACTGATTTCAGTAAAGACTCACAACTTTTCTTTTGATTTGTTGCAACCGTGTGATTGAGGGATATGAGTGCAGCCCTAAGCAACAGATTAGCTAGTCTTGATGGATGCAAAGTATTCGCAAATGACAGATTGGCTATCAAAGGAGATCTACTAATTTTCGGAACTCGAACAGCAGCAAGTTCAAGTCTATGTTCGACCAAATTCTACGCAGAATTTGCAATTGTTGTCTATACCAAAGTTGTAGAGAATTTCATAAGCTTTTTGAAAAAGTACAAGAATGCAAAGATCCGAGTTCGTATGTGGGAGTTATGGCCAAAACACTACACTGGACAGATTGGCTCAAAAAGTGACGCGAAGGAAGACGAACAGTTTTCAGCAACAAATACATGATTCTATGGATAAAAACTTAGCAAAACGCACAAGAATAACAGATTGGAGACTAAGGTTCAATATTTTTGTGAGGCAAGTTTTCAGATTAGGAAAGAAAACAGAAATCCAAACCAAGGGATGATATTTTTGTGTGGCAATTTTCTGGAATATGACTGAAAGTAAATCTACAACTAGGGATAAAGATTCTACCGTGACAACCGGAGCTCTGATACCAAATGATACGAGGGGTGCCCGACCTTCACGGCGTAGAATCAAAGATACACATGAAACTCGACGAAGTTAGTGTGGCCAATACACTGCCTATGCAGCAACCTGCAACACCGAGTTCGCCCAACCTCACGCAAGATGATTCCACTCAACCACGTCAAGCGGATACAATCCTCGCTGCAATCACAAGAGCTTGCAAGAACAATGGGAAGGAATGCACAATCTCAGAGTTTATTTGCCGGTGGCTAGAATACCCAAGAACATGCATATAGCAGATCTGTTTGTAGTTTCAAATGGTCTAAAAAGTTCCCTTCACAAAGGGGGTGCCTTCTACATATAAGAGATGAGGAGAAGAAGATAAAAGGGGTGCTGGACAAGCCCAGGTCGCAGCACAAAGGCCAAAGACAAGACATAATGGTGGCGCAGCACCCAACTCATTAGAATCTGTTTCTGGCCGCCATATTAAACTGATGATATCTTCGCGCTCCGAATGAATTTAAGGGTGAGGCTGGATCCATTTGAAAGCTGAAGAGACAAGCTTTCAAAGATATGGTCAAACACTCCAATCGGACTCCGTTTCCATTATCTGCACCCGTTTTTCTCTAGACTGGTCATTGGAGGCCGAACCGAGTTCTTTTGCATTCACATCTTGCATGTTGACTTGTCCATGGTTCTCTTGGTCTTCCCTAAGGTGTTCACACCTTCTGACATTGTCTTCATACCTGAGAATAATCAAATTACTTACATGAGGTAGCAGTTGACTGTCACAAGTAATATGATTCTTACTAAGGAGCGAGTTCACCTATCGATTGATTTGTTTAGCTCGAGAATGCGTCAATGGTCCTTGGTAATGATTTGTGAATTCTTGGACAGTAATAAATGATGAAAATGATGATCTTGCTATCGTGCCCGTATCAGTTTCGCTTCGAGGCAAGCTTTAACCAAGTCCACCTGTTCGGATCCCAGTTTGAATCGAATTAACACCAGAGCGAAATCGAGCGAAGCAAGCTCCAACGAGACCGGCGACACATAGGAGTGCAACCCGGGTCATTTTCGGAGTGTCTCGCTCCGGTGCAAACTTTCGCAAAATCCGCCTGTTTGGATCTCGATATGTACGAAACTAACATCAAAGCGAATTCGATCGAAACAAGGGCCAGCAAGACCGACATACTTACGAGGGCAATCCGGTGCGTCTTCGGAGTGTTTCGCTTCGAGGCAAGCTTTAACCAAGTCCACTTGTTCGGATCCCAGTTTGAATGGAATTAACACTAGAGCGCAATCGAGCGAAGCAAGCTCCAATGAGACCGACGACACATAGGAGTGCAACCCGGGGCATTTTCGGAGTGTCTCGCTCCGGTGCAAACTTTCGCAAAATCCGCCTGTTTGGATCTCGATACGTACGAAACGAATATCAAAGCGAATTCGATCAAAACAAGGGCCAGCAAGACCGACATACTAACGAGGGCAATCCGGTGCGTCTTCGGAGTGTTTCGCTTCGAGGCAAACTTTAAACAAGTCCACTTGTTCGGATCCCGATTTGAATGGAATTAACACCAGAGCGAAATCGAGCGGAACAAGCTCCAATGAGACCGGTGACACATAGGAGTGCAACCCGGTGCATTTTCGGAGTGTCTCGCTCCGGTGCAAACTTTCACAAAATCCGCCTGTTTGGACGTTGATATGTACAAAACTAACGTCAAAGCGAATTCGATCGAAACAAGGGCCAGCAAGACCGACATACTTACGAGGGCAATCCGGGGCGTCTTCGGAGTGTTTCGCTTCGAGGCAAGCTTTAACAAAGTCCACTTGTTCGTATCCCGGTTTGAATGGAATTAACACCAGAGTGAAATCGAGTGAAACAAGTTCCAATGAGACCGGCGACACATACGAGTGCAACCTGGGGCAGTTTCGGAGTGTCTCGCTCCGGTGCAAACTTTCACAAAAATCCACCTGTTTGGATCTCGATATGTACGAAACTAACATCAATGCGAATTCGATCGAAACAAGGGCCAGCAAGACCGACATACTTACGAGGGCAATCCGGTGCGTCTTCGGAGTGTTTCGCTTCGAGGAAAGCTTTAACCAAGTCCACTTGCTCGGATCCCGGCTTGAATGGAATTAACACCAGAGCGAAATCGAGCGAAGCAAGCTCCAATCAGACCAGCGACACAAAGGAGTGCAACCCAGGGCATTTTTGGTGTGTCTCGCTCCGGAGCAAACTTTCACAAAATCCGCCTGTTTGGATCTCGATATGTACGAGACTAACATCAAAGCCAATTCGATCGAAACAAGGTCCAGCAAGACCGACATACTTACGAGGGCAATCCGGTGCGTCTTCGGAGTGTTTCGCTTCGAGGCAAACTTTCAAAAAGTCCACTTGTTGGATCCGGTTTGAATGGAATTAACACGAGGCGAAATCGAGCGAAACAAGCTCGAATGAGACCGGCGACACATAGGAGTGCAACCCGGGGCATTTTGGAGTGTCTCGCTCCGGTGCAAACTTTCACGAAATCCGCCTGTTTGGATCTCGATATGTACGAAACTAACATCAAAGCGAATTTGATCGTAGCAAGGGCCAGCAAGACTGACATACTATGAGGGGAATCCGGTGCGTCTTCGGAGTGTTTCGCTTCGAGGCAAGCTTTAACCAAGTCCACTTGTTGGATCCAGTTTGAATGGAATTAACACAGAGCGAAATCGGCGAAGCAAGCTCCAACGAGACCGGCGACACATAGGAGTGCAACCGGGGCATTTTGAGTGTCTCGCTCGGTGCAAACTTTATAAAATCTGCGGTTTGGATCTCGATATGTCTGAAACTAACATCAAAGCGAATTCGATCGAAACAAGGGCCAGTAAGACCGACATACTTACGAGGGCTATCCGGTGCGTCTTCGGAGTGTTTCGCTTCGAGGCAAACTTTAAACAAGTCCACTTGTTCGGATCCCGATTTGAATGGAATTAACACCAGAGCGAAATCGAGCGGAACAAGCTCCAATGAGACCGGTGACACATAGGAGTGCAACCCGGTGCATTTTCGGAGTGTCTCGCTCCGGTGCAAACTTTCACAAAATCCGCCTGTTTGGACCTCGATATGTACAAAACTAACGTCAAAGCGAATTCGATCGAAACAAGGGCCAGCAAGACCGACATACTTACGACGGCAATCCGGGGCGTCTTCGGAGTGTTTCGCTTCGAGGCAAGCTTTAACTAAGTCCACTTGTTCGTATCCCGGTTTGAATGGAATTAACACCAGAGTGAAATCGAGTGAAACAAGCTCCAATGAGACCGGCGACACATACGAGTGCAACCGGGGCATTTTCGGAGTGTCTCGCTCCGGTGCAAACTTTCACAAAAATCCGCCTGTTTGGATCTCGATATGTACGAAACTAACATCAAAGCGAATTCGATCGAAACAAGGGCCAGCAAGACCGACATACTTACGAGGGCAATCCGGTGCGTCTTCGGAGTGTTTCGCTTTGAGGAAAGCATTAACCAAGTCCACTTGCTCGGATCCCGGCTTGAATGGAATTAACACCAGAGCGAAATCGAGCGAAGTAAGCTCCAATCAGACCGGCGACACATAGGAGTGCAACCCGGGGCATTTTCGGTGTGTCTCGCTCCGGTGCAAACTTTCACAAAATCCGCCTGTTTGGATCTCGATATGTACGAAACTAACATCAAAGCGAATTCGATCGAAACAAGGGCCAGCAACACCGACATACTTACGAGGGCAATCCGGTGCGTCTTCGGAGTGTTTCGCTTCGAGGCAAACTTTAAACAAGTCCTCTTGTTCGGATCCCGGTTTGAATGGAATGAACACCAGAGCGAAATCGAGCGAAACAAGCTGCAATGAGACCGACGACACATAGGAGTGCTACCCGGGGCATTTTCGGAGTGTCTCGCTCCGGTGCAAACTTTCATTAAATCCGCCTATTTGGATCTCAATATGTACGAAACTAACATCAAAGCAAATTCGATCGAAACAATGGCCAGCAAGACCGACATACTTACGAGGGCAATCCGGTGCGTCTTCGGAGTGTTTCGCTTCGAGGCAAACTTTAAACAAGTCCACTTGTTCCGATCCCGGTTTGAATGGAATTAGCACCAGAGCGAAATCGAGCGAAGCAAGCTCCAACGAGACCGGCGACACATAGGAGTGCAACCCGGGGCATTTTCGGAGTGTCTCGCTCCGGTGCAAACTTTCGCAAAATCCGCCTGTTTGGATCTCGATATGTACGAAACTAACATCAAAGCGAATTTGATCGAAACAAGGGCCAGCAAGACCGACACACTTAGGAGGGCAATCCGGTGCGTCTTCGGAGTGTTTCGCTTCGAGGCATGCTTTAACCAAGTCCTTTTGTTCGGATCCTAGTTTGAATGGAATTAACTCTAGAGCGAAATCGAGCGAAGCAAGCTCCAATGTGACCGGCGACACATAGGAGTGCAACCCGGGGCATTTTCGGAGTGTCTCGCTCCGGTGCAAATTTCCGCAAAATCTGCCTGTTTGGATGTCGATACGTACAAAACTAATATCATAGCGAATTCGATCAAAATAAGGGCCAGCAAGACCGACATACTAACGAGTGCAATCCGGTGCGTCTTCGGAGTGTTTCGCTTCGAGGGAAACTTTAAACAAGTCCACTTGTTCGGATCCCGGTTTGAATGGAATTAACACCAGAGTGAAATCGAGCGAAACAAGCTCCAATGAGACCGGTGACACATAGGAGTGCAACCCGGTGCATTTTCGGAGTGTCTCGCTCCGGTGCAAACTTTCACAAAATCCGCCTGTTTGGACCTCGATATGTACAAAACTTACGTCAAAGCAAATTCGATCGAAACAAGGGCCAGGAAGACCGACAAACTTACGAGGGCAATCCGGGGCGTCTTCGGGGAGTTTCGCTTCGACGCAAGCTTTAACCAAGTCCACTTGTTCGTATCCCGGTTTGAATGGAATTAACACCAGAGCGAAATCGAGTGAAACAAGCTCCAATGAGACCGGCGACACATACGAGTGCAACCCGGGGCATTTTCGGAGTGTCTCGCTCCGGTGCAAACTTTCACAAAATCCGCCTGTTTGGACCTCGATATGTACAAAACTAACGTCAAAGCGAATTCGATCGAAACAAGGGCCAGCAAGACCGACATACTTACGAGGGCAATCCGGGGCGTCTTCGGAGTGTTTCGCTTCGAGGCAAACTTTCAAAAAGTCCACTTGTTCGGATCCCGGTTTGAATGGAATTAACACCAGAGCGAAATCGAGCGAAACAAGGTCCAATAAGACCGGCGACACATAGGAGTGTAACCCGGGGCATTTTCGGAGTGTCTCGCTCCGGTGCAAACTTTCACAAAAATCCGCCTGTTTGGATCTCGATATGTACGAAACTAACATCAAAGCAAATTCGATCGAAACAAGGGCCAGCAAGACCGACACACTTAGGAGGGCAATCCGGTGCGTCTTCGGAGTGTTTCGCTTCGAGGAAAGCTTTAACCAAGTCCACTTGTTTGGATCCCGATTTGAATGGAATTAACACTAGAGCGAAATCGAGCGGAACAAGCTCCAATGAGACCGGCGACACATAGGAGTGCAACCCGGTGTGATGAGGACATCTCCACAACGGATACAACCAGCGCTAACTCATCTCACCAAAATGCACAAGGACCACTCACTCGAGCGCGTGCACGCAAATTAAATTATCAGGTGAAGTCGTTCCTAAGTGTTTCTACTAATGACTTAGTGAATGGAATGCTATTTAATTCTTGCGATCATGTTATTCTTATTAGGAACCTGGGAGAAGAGCCACCAAGTGCAAAGGGACTCGAATCCAAGTCGGAGGCTTGAAGGAACTCCAAGTCAGATTCGGACTCGCAGACAGCATCAACTTCAAACATTCATGACTTTTGATCCAGAGCACTTCTGGAGGCCCACGAGTACAGGATTGAAAGATCTGCTCGTCCTCTTTCAAACGGATCCAAAATCACCTTCAAATTCCTTTCGAGTCAACGGGAAACTGCAACACAATGGAGACTATTTTTCCTGTCCGAGTCAGTTTGGGCTGCGGGACTTCTAATCCGAGTTGTATTAGTTAGGCCCATGTTAAGGCCTGGTGCTGCATGCCTTGGACTATAAATAGCCAGCCGCCACCATAATTAGGGTTTGGGTTTTGTTTGATTAGGTTTAGCCATTGCTACCGCTTGTACTCGCGCGTGTCGACTAGACCGCCCGTCTACTTGTTCATCGGAACCCCAATTTCGAGTGTTCTTGTTTCAGAGTTGATCTACCTTCATATTCGCAATTGAGTTGCTTGTTATCTCTTGTTCTTGCTGGTTCTTCGATTGCTTGTAGGAACAAAGACCTTCGTGGTCAGGTTGATCGCGCTTCCGCGAGATCAATAACCTTCAGGAGGGTGGTGTACCGGTCGCTAAGGCGCAACGTCTGGTTCGTTGTAGTTGGGCCGCCAACTTCGTCCTCCACCAAATCGATGCTACCGTCTCTCATCAAAAGATCGGGACCCCTAGTTCATATCAAGTGGTATCAGAGCTCAAGGCTGCTCGGTGAGATCTTCTATCAATTTGCGTTTTCTACCTAGAGTCCAAAAAAAAAATTGCCCCACCAAAAACAAGATTTGTTCCTCTGTCCTAGACTTTTTGTGCCTTGTTTTTACTGCGTAGTTCTCCGCTTGTTGAATTCACGGTTGCTTCGTCGAGTTGGGTTGCTGGTCTTTAGTTTCTGCCCTTAGAGTTTCGAGTTCGAGTCACGTGTTGATCACAGTTGCGTTTGCAATTTTTGAGTCAGAGTCCTTAGTAGATATCAGATTCCAAATCAAAAAAAAAAGAGAGAAAGAGTACCCTCAGAAGACTGCTCGCCCATCGCTTGGCGTGGTGCATGAAGTGCTTTCGCCCCTGCGTCGCGGTGATGCGCCCAAAGTCTTGATGCTTTCGCCAGTGCTTTCGCCATCGTGTCACGATGGCCGAGAGTGCTCGCCCATCGCGTCTTGATGCTTTCGCCGAGTGCTACTTTATCACGCGCCGTGCTCGCCTTAAGTGCTCGCCCATCGCGTCGATGATGTCGCCCAAAGTGCGATGCTCACCGAGTGCTCACCATTGCGTGAGCTGGTTGCCAAGTGTTCTTGATTGCATATCGAGAGAAAAAAAAGGCAAGTCACGATTTTCAAAAGCCGCACTAGATCAATTGCAAACCAAAGTTCAGAGAGAGAGAGAGAGTATCTTTTAATTACCTTTATACCCTTGATCAAAAAAAAGGGGTGTGCATTTTGAGTGTTGTTGGAGTTCTTGTGAGTCTGTTATTCAGTTTAGGGCTCCCACAAAAAAAAATCAAAAAAAAAGAGGAAGAAAGAAAGAGGAGCCCTAGCTGTTTGCTTTGTGTTGAGGATTTTCCTCATCGCGTTCTGTGGCATCGTTGGTGATTAGGCTCGCGTCTCTAGTGTGGTTTGAGGCTAGGACCAGCACCATACTGTCGTGGAACGTTTATTCAACTTGTTGTGACTAACGTAGTACGAGCTATCCTTTGCTACACTTGCCAGCCACCTATAGCTCCACAGAAAAACTACAACTTACCAGGCTCTTGCGTTTGGCATCTGTACACCAACTCTCCAGGAAACTTTTGACTCACGGTTGCCGACACCTCCTGCTAAGGCTTGGTATGAACTGGTAAGAACTTGGTGATACAAGTTGAGAGTTGAGAGACAGTGCCTTTTCCTGCAATTGTTTGTTCTTTTGTTTTCTAACCATGTCAGGAACAGCAAGCAATGACGGACAGCATTCCCCTCGCACTCGGGGAATCATTCAACATTTCGAGCGCCAAGTCAAGCTGCATGCAGAGGGCCTCGATGGCGATGTGCAGGTGGTAAATGAGCGGTTGGGACAGGTGGAGAAGGCTCAGATGGACACCAACGCCAGGCTGACAACTTTGGAGGTTTCTGTTGGCACCATCAACACCAACTTGACAGAGGTATTGCGGCGCCTTGAGGGCATGGGCCGAGTACCTCGGTGTACCGCGGTCATGGTGTGTTGGGCAGCGAGGTGGATGAGAACGTCGACGACTACGCTGCTGACTCGGAGCTTGAGGAAGACCCCGGCCGGCGACAACTTCACCGCAACCGGCATGGGATGGGACCTTTGCGCCCCCGGCATGAGGTACGTGACCATGATGATTCTCTTGGTAAGGTTAAATTTACCATGCCTCCTTTTGATGGTAAATATGATCCGGATGCATACCTCACCTGGGAAGTAGCTGTCGAACAAAAGTTTGCATGTCATGAGTATCCTGAAAACAAAAGAGTTCGAGCTGCCACTAGTGAGTTCACTGATTTTGCCTCTGTTTGGTGGAGTGAGTTTCGACGTAAGAATCCCGATGCTGCACAAAACTGGGCTGATTTGAAAAGAATCATGAGAGCTAGATTTGTTCCCTCTTATTACCAGCGTGATCTATTAAATAAGCTTCAGTTGCTTAGGCAAGATAGTAAGAGTGTAGAGGACTACTACCAGGAATTACAAATGGGAATATTACGCTGTGGTATAGAGGAGGCTGAGGAGGCTGCTATGGCTAGATTTATGGGTGGGCTGAACCGTGAGATTTATGATATTATTAGTTACAAGGAATATAATTCAATCACTCGCTTGTTTCATCTTGCTTGTCATGCTGAAAGAGAAGTGCAGGGACGACGCAAGTGGTCTAGCACGAGAACTAATGTTCCTGCAGGTCGTGCTAACACTTGGTCAACACGGGCTCCATCTACAACAACAAGACAACCGACTGCACCATCCTCCAACAACAACAAGAACCGACCTCCTTCTGCCGCGCCGAGTGCCAAGACTTCGGAGGTAGCAAAAACTGCACCAGAACCAGCCAGGAGCTCTGCCGGTTTGCCCATTGGGAGAACAAGGGATGTGCAATGTCATCAATGCAAAGGGTATGGTCACATGAGGAGTCAATGCCCAAGCAAGCGTGTGCTGATTGTGCGAGACAATGGTGAGTATTCTTCTGCTAGTGATTTGGATGAAGAAACATATGCTATGCTTGCAGCTGACAATGCAGGGAGAGGAGATGATCAAGACCAGGAAGATCACATTGAAGCCAACCATGCTGACCATTATGAAAGCCTCATTGTAAAGCGTGCATTGAGTGTCCAGATTGAAAAGGCCGACCAAAATCAGCGGCACAACCTATTCCAAACCAAGTGTGTTATCAAGGAGCGATCATGTCGTGTGATCATTGACGGAGGAAGTTGCAACAACCTTGCAAGTTTGGACATGGTGGAGAAGCTTTCTTTGGAGACAAGACCGCTTTGACCCTACTATGTTCAATGGTTCAACAACATTGGTAAGGTTAAGGTTACGCTTGGTGAGAGTACAGTTTGCTATTGGTTCCTACCATGATTTTGCTGAATGTGATGTCGTACCTATGCAAGCATGTTCTATATTGTTAGGTAGACCATGGCAATATGATAAAAGTTTACATGCATGATGGTAGAACCAACCAGTATTCTTTTGTGCATAAGGGAAGGAAGATTGTATTGCATCCTATGACCCCTGATTCCATTCTTAAGGAGGACATTGCTAGAGCTAGTAAGCAAAAGATTGATGAAAATGCTAAAAAGAAAACTTCTAGTTCTGCTTGTGATAACAAAAATGAGATTAAGTTGAAAGGTGCATGTTTTCTCGCTGCCAAATCGGATGTGAAGGAACTACTTGTTGATGAATCTGTTTGCTATGCCTTAGTTTGCAAGGATGCATTGTTCTCACTTGAGCAGATACTTGTTGTTTTGCCTCTGCCGTGACTAACCTTTTGCAGGAGTATGCTGATGTTTTTCTAAGGATATTCCTCGGCTTGCCACCAATTCGAGAATTGAACATCAGATTGACCTCATCCTGGAGCCTCTTTGCCCAATCGGCGACATATAGGACTAATCCGGAAGAAACTAAGGAGATCTGGCGCCAAGTGCAAGAACTGCTTGACAAAAGTGCGTCGTGAATCTCTTAGTCCTTGTGCTGTTCCGGTCCTTTTAGTTCCTAAAAAGGATGGGTCATGGCGCATGTGTGTGGATTGTAGAGCAATCAATAACATTACCATTAGATATCGTCATCCTATTCCTAGGTTAGATGATATGCTTGATGAATTAAGTGGCTCTACTGTGTTCTCTAAGGTTGATTTGCGTAGTGGCTACCACCAAATCCGCATGAAATTAGGTGATGAATGGAAAACAGCTTTCAAAACCAAATTCGGTCTATATGAGTGGTTAGTGATGCCTTTTGAGTTGACTAACGCGCCTAGCACTTTCATGAGACTAATGAATGAAGTTTTGCGTGCTTTCATTGGGAGATTTGTGGTGGTATACTTTGATGATATCTTGATCTATAGCAAATCATTAGAAGAACACCTTGCTCATTTGCGTGCTGTTTTTGATGCCTTACGAGATGCACGCTTATTTGGCAACCTTGAGAAGTGCACATTTTGCACCGATCGAGTTGCTTTTCTTGGCTATGTTGTTACTCCACAGGGAATTGAAGTTGATCAAGCCAAGGTTGAGGCAATTCAGAGTTGGCCGACTCCTAAAGCAGTCGCCCAGTGCGGAGTTTTCTCGGACTTGCGAGGATTCTATCGTAAACCGTGAAAGATTTCAGTTCGATTGCTGCCTTTGCTGAATGAGTTGTCCAAGAAAGGCGTGGCTTTCCAATGGGGCAAGTCACATGAAGATGCTTTTAACTTGTTGAAGGAGAAGCTAACTCATGCACCATTGCTCCAACTTCCAGACTTTGGTAAGACTTTTGAACTTGAGTGTGATGCTAGTGGTATTGGGATTGGAGGCGTGTTGATCCAAGAAGGTAAGCCAGTCGCTTATTTCAGTGAGAAATTATCTGGGCCTCGTTTGAACTATCAACTTATGATAAGGAATTGTATGCACTAGTTCGAACATTAGAGACTTGGCAACATTATTTGTGGCCCAAAGAGTTTGTTATCCACTCGGATCATGAATCTTTGAAGCACATTAAGTAGCCAAAATAAGTTGAACCGTAGGCATGCCTCATGGGTAGAATTCATTGAGTCTTTTCCTTATGTTATCAAACACAAGAAGGGGAAGGATAATATTATTGCGGATGCCTTATCTCACCGATATACCATGCTTTCACAACTAGACTCTAAAATCTTTGGCTTGGAAGCGATCAAAAAGAGCAATATGCGCTTGATGCTGATTTTAAAGATGTTTTGCTAAATTGTAAGGAAGGAAGAGTCTGGAATAAGTTCATTGTTAATGATGGCTTTGTGTTTCGTTCTAACAAGCTATGCATTCCAGCTGGATCTGTTCGTCTGTTGTTACTTCAGGAAGCGCATGGAGGAGGACTGATGGGTCACTTTGGTGTGAAGAAAACAGAGGATGTGTTGGCCAACCATTTTTATTGGCCAAAAATGAGGCTCGATGTGGAGCGCTATGTCTCTCGCTGCTCTACTTGCAATAAAGCTAAGTCACGACTGAACCCACATGGTTTATATATGCCTCTTCCTGTTCCTAGTGTTCCATGGGAAGATATTTCAATGGACTTTGTTTTAGGCCTACCTAGGACAAAGAGGGGGAGGGATAGTACATTTGTTGTCGTGGATCGGTTTTCTAAGATGGCACATTTTATACCTTGTCATAAGAGCGATGATGCTACAAACATTGCTGATTTGTTTTTCAGGGAGATAGTTCGCCTACATGGAGTGCCTTCCACAATTGTGTCAGACCGAGATGCTAAATTTTTGAATCATTTTTGGCGGGCGCTTTGAAGAAGCGGGTACCAAGCTTTTGTTTTCTACTACATGTCATCCTCAAACTGATGGCAGGACGGAAGTAAATCAACCGAACGTTATCTACAATGTTGAGAGCCATTTTGAAGAAGAATTTGAAGATGTGGGAAGAGTGCCTACCTCATGTGGAGTTTGCCTACAACGGCTCATTGCATTCTACTACCAAAATGACTCCTTTCCAGGTGGTATATGGTTTCAATCCTCGTGCACCCATTGATATTCTACCTTTACCATATTCTGAAAAAGTAAACTTAGATGCTGCTAAACGTGCTGATTTTGTGCTGAAATTACATAAGACTACTAAGGATAACATTGAGCGCATGAATGCTAAATATAGAGCTGTTGGTAATCAGGGTAGAAAGGAGTTAACTTTTGAACCTGGAGATCTTGTTTGGTTGCACTTGAGAAAGGATAGGTTTCCTGATTTGCGAAAGTCTAAATTGATGCCTAGAGCTGATGGTCCTTTTAAAGTTCTTGCTAAGATAAATGATAATGCATACAAGCTTGATTTGCCTGCAGACTACGGCGTAAGCAATTCTTTCAATGTTGCTGATTTGAAGCCGTACATGGGTGATGAAGATGAGCTTGAGTCGAGGACGACTCCATTTCAAGAGGGGGAGGATGATGAGGACATCTCCACAACGGATACAACCAGCGCTAACTCATCTCACCAAAATGCACAAGGACCACTCACTCGAGCGTGCGCATAAATTAAATTATCGGTGAAGTCGTTCCTAAGTGTTTCTACTAATGACTTAGTGAATGGAATGCTATTTAATTCTTGCGATCATGTTATTCTTATTAGGAACCTGGGAGAAGAGCCACCAAGTGTAAAGGGACTCGAATCCAAGTCGGAGGCTTGAAGGAACTCCAAGTCAGATTCGGACTCGCAGACAGCATCAACTTCAAACATTCATAACTTTTGATGCAGAGCACTTCTGGAGGCCCACGAGTACAGGATTGAAAGATCTGCTCGTCCTCTTTCAAACGGATCCAAAAGCACCTTTAAACGGTGCATTTTGAGAGTGTCTCGCTCGGTGCAAACTTTCACAAAATCCGCTGTTTGGATCTCGATATATCTGAAACTAACATCAAAGCGAATTCGATCGAAACAAGGGCCAGCAAGACCGACATACTTACGAGGGCAATCCGGTGCGTCTTGAGTGTTTAAGCCGAGGCAAACTTTAAAAAAGTCCACTTGTTGGATCGGTTTGAATGGAATTAACACGAGGCGAAATCGGCGAAACAAGCTCCAATGAGACCGGCGACACATAGGAGTGCAACCGGTGCATTTTGAGTGTCTCGCTCGGTGCAAACTTTCACAAAATCCGCTGTTTGGATCTCGATATATCTGAAACTAACATCAAAGCGAATTCGATCGAAACAAGGGCCAGCAAGACCGACATACTTACGAGGGCAATCCGGTGCGTCTTGAGTGTTTAAGCCGAGGCAAACTTTAACCAAGTCCACTTGTTGGATCGGTTTGAATGGAATTAACACGAGGCGAAATCGGCGAAACAAGCTCCAATGAGACCGGCGACACATAGGAGTGCAACCGGGGCATTTTGGAGTGTCTCGCTCGGTGCAAACTTTCACAAAATCCGCTGTTTGGATCTCGATATATCTGAAACTAACATCAAAGCGAATTCGATCGAAACAAGGGCCAGCAAGACCGACATACTTACGAGGGCAATCCGGTGCGTCTTGAGTGTTTAAGCCGAGGCAAACTTTAAACAAGTCCACTTGTTGGATCGGTTTGAATGGAATTAACACGAGCGAAATCGGCGAAACAAGCTCCAATGAGACCCGCGACACATAGGAGTGCAACCGGGGCATTTTGAGTGTCTCGCTCGGTGCAAACTTTCACAAAATCCGCTGTTTGGATCTCGATATATCTGAAACTAACATCAAAGCGAAT
This sequence comes from Guadua angustifolia, assembly GCA_036346375.1. Taxonomy (NCBI): domain Eukaryota; kingdom Viridiplantae; phylum Streptophyta; class Magnoliopsida; order Poales; family Poaceae; genus Guadua; species Guadua angustifolia. The sequence continues at coordinate 27,842 of JAYEVE010001057.1, forward strand.
TCGATCGAAACAAGGGCCAGCAAGACCGACATACTTACGAGGGCAATCCGGTGCGTCTTGAGTGTTTAAGCCGAGGCAAACTTTAAACAAGTCCACTTGTTGGATCGGTTTGAATGGAATTAACACGAGGCGAAATCGGCGAAACAAGCTCCAATGAGACCGGCGACACATAGGAGTGCAACCGGTGCATTTTGAGTGTCTCGCTCGGTGCAAACTTTCACAAAATCCGCTGTTTGGATCTCGATATATGCGAAACTAACATCAAAGCGAATTCGATCGAAACAAGGGCCAGCAAGACCGACATACTTACGAGGGCAATCCGGTGCGTCTTGAGTGTTTAAGCCGAGGCAAACTTTAAACAAGTCCACTTGTTGGGATCGGTTTGAATGGAATTAACACGAGGCGAAATCGGCGAAACAAGCTCCAATGAGACCGGCGACACATAGGAGTGCAACCGGTGCATTTTTGAGTGTCTCGCTCGGTGCAAACTTTCACAAAATCCGCTGTTTGGATCTCGATATATCTGAAACTAACATCAAAGCGAATTCGATCGAAACAAGGGCCAGCAAGACCGACATACTTACGAGGGCAATCCGGTGCGTCTTGAGTGTTTAAGCCGAGGCAAACTTTAAACAAGTCCACTTGTTGGATCGGTTTGAATGGAATTAACACGAGGCGAAATCGGCGAAACAAGCTCCAATGAGACCGGCGACACATAGGAGTGCAACCGGGGCATTTTAGAGTGTCTCGCTCGGTGCAAACTTTCACAAAATCCGCTGTTTGGATCTCGATATATCTGAAACTAACATCAAAGCGAATTCGATCGAAACAAGGGCCAGCAAGACCGACATACTTACGAGGGCAATCCGGTGCGTCTTGAGTGTTTAAGCCGAGGCAAACTTTAAACAAGTCCACTTGTTGGATCGGTTTGAATGGAATTAACACGAGGCGAAATCGGCGAAACAAGCTCCAATGAGACCGGCGACACATAGGAGTGCAACCGGTGCATTTTGGAGTGTCTCGCTCGGTGCAAACTTTCACAAAATCCGCTGTTTGGATCTCGATATATACTGAAACTAACATCAAAGCGAATTCGATCGAAACAAGGGCCAGCAAGACCGACATACTTACGAGGGCAATCCGGTGCGTCTTGAGTGTTTAAGCCGAGGCAAACTTTAAACAAGTCCACTTGTTGGATCGGTTTGAATGGAATTAACACGAGGCGAAATCGGCGAAACAAGCTCCAATGAGACCGGCGACACATAGGAGTGCAACCGGGGCATTTTGGAGTGTCTCGCTCGGTGCAAACTTTCACAAAATCCGCTTTGTTTGGATCTCGATATATCTGAAACTAACATCAAAGCGAATTCGATCGAAACAAGGGCCAGCAAGACCGACATACTTACGAGGGCAATCCGGTGCGTCTTGAGTGTTTAAGCCGAGGCAAACTTTAACCAAGTCCACTTGTTGGATCGGTTTGAATGGAATTAACACGAGGCGAAATCGGCGAAACAAGCTCCAATGAGACCGGCGACACATAGGAGTGCAACCGGGGCATTTTGAGTGTCTCGCTCGGTGCAAACTTTCACAAAATCCGCTGTTTGGATCTCGATATATCTGAAACTAACATCAAAGCGAATTCGATCGAAACAAGGGCCAGCAAGACCGACATACTTACGAGGGCAATCCGGTGCGTCTTGAGTGTTTAAGCCGAGGCAAACTTTAAAAAGTCCACTTGTTGGATCGGTTTGAATGGAATTAACACGAGGCGAAATCGGCGAAACAAGCTCCAATGAGACCGGCGACACATAGGAGTGCAACCGGGGCATTTTGAGATGTCTCGCTCGGTGCAAACTTTCACAAAATCCGCTGTTTGGATCTCGATATATCTGAAACTAACATCAAAGCGAATTCGATCGAAACAAGGGCCAGCAAGACCGACATACTTACGAGGGCAATCCGGTGCGTCTTGAGTGTTTAAGCCGAGGCAAACTTTAAACAAGTCCACTTGTTGGATCGGTTTGAATGGAATTAACACGAGGCGAAATCGGCGAAACAAGCTCCAATGAGACCGGCGACACATAGGAGTGCAACCGGGGCATTTTGAGTGTCTCGCTCGGTGCAAACTTTCACAAAATCCGCTGTTTGGATCTCGATATATCTGAAACTAACATCAAAGCGAATTCGATCGAAACAAGGGCCAGCAAGACCGACATACTTACGAGGGCAATCCGGTGCGTCTTGAGTGTTTAAACCGAGGCAAACTTTAAACAAGTCCACTTGTTGGATCGGTTTGAATGGAATTAACACGAGGCGAAATCGGCGAAACAAGCTCCAATGAGACCGGCGACACATAGGAGTGCAACCGGTGCATTTTGAGTGTCTCGCTCGGTGCAAACTTTCACAAAATCCGCTGTTTGGATCTCGATATATACTGAAACTAACATCAAAGCGAATTCGATCGAAACAAGGGCCAGCAAGACCGACATACTTACGAGGGCAATCCGGTGCGTCTTGAGTGTTTAAGCCGAGGCAAACTTTAAACAAGTCCACTTGTTGGATCGGTTTGAATGGAATTAACACGAGGCGAAATCGGCGAAACAAGCTCCAATGAGACCGGCGACACATAGGAGTGCAACCGGTGCATTTTGAGTGTCTCGCTCGGTGCAAACTTTCACAAAATCCGCTGTTTGGATCTCGATATATCTGAAACTAACATCAAAGCGAATTCGATCGAAACAAGGGCCAGCAAGACCGACATACTTACGAGGGCAATCCGGTGCGTCTTGAGTGTTTAAGCCGAGGCAAACTTTAAACAAGTCCACTTGTTGGATCGGTTTGAATGGAATTAACACGAGGCGAAATCGGCGAAACAAGCTCCAATGAGACCGGCGACACATAGGAGTGCAACCGGTGCATTTTGAGTGTCTCGCTCGGTGCAAACTTTCACAAAATCCGCTGTTTGGATCTCGATATGTCTGAAACTAACATCAAAGCGAATTCGATCGAAACAAGGGCCAGCAAGACCGACATACTTACGAGGGCAATCCGGTGCGTCTTGAGTGTTTAAGCCGAGGCAAACTTTAAACAAGTCCACTTGTTGGATCGGTTTGAATGGAATTAACACGAGCGAAATCGGCGAAACAAGCTCCAATGAGACCGGCGACACATAGGAGTGCAACCGGTGCATTTTAGAGTGTCTCGCTCGGTGCAAACTTTCACAAAATCCGCTGTTTGGATCTCGATATATCTGAAACTAACATCAAAGCGAATTCGATCGAAACAAGGGCCAGCAAGACCGACATACTTACGAGGGCAATCGGTGCGTCTTGAGTGTTTAAACCGAGGCAAACTTTAAACAAGTCCACTTGTTGGATCGGTTTGAATGGAATTAACACGAGGCGAAATCGGCGAAACAAGCTCCAATGAGACCGGCGACACATAGGAGTGCAACCGGGGCATTTTGAGTGTCTCGCTCGGTGCAAACTTTCACAAAATCCGCTGTTTGGATCTCGATATATCTGAAACTAACATCAAAGCGAATTCGATCGAAACAAGGGCCAGCAAGACCGACATACTTACGAGGGCAATCCGGTGCGTCTTGAGTGTTTAAGCCGAGGCAAACTTTAAACAAGTCCACTTGTTGGATCGGTTTGAATGGAATTAACACGAGGCGAAATCGGCGAAACAAGCTCCAATGAGACCGGCGACACATAGGAGTGCAACCGGTGCATTTTGGAGTGTCTCGCTCGGTGCAAACTTTCACAAAATCCGCTGTTTGGATCTCGATATATACTGAAACTAACATCAAAGCGAATTCGATCGAAACAAGGGCCAGCAAGACCGACATACTTACGAGGGCAATCCGGTGCGTCTTGAGTGTTTAAACCGAGGCAAACTTTAAACAAGTCCACTTGTTGGATCGGTTTGAATGGAATTAACACGAGGCGAAATCGGCGAAACAAGCTCCAATGAGACCGGCGACACATAGGAGTGCAACCGGGGCATTTTGAGTGTCTCGCTCGGTGCAAACTTTCACAAAATCCGCTGTTTGGATCTCGATATATCTGAAACTAACATCAAAGCGAATTCGATCGAAACAAGGGCCAGCAAGACCGACATACTTACGAGGGCAATCCGGTGCGTCTTGAGTGTTTAAGCCGAGGCAAACTTTAAACAAGTCCACTTGTTGGATCGGTTTGAATGGAATTAACACGAAGCGAAATCGGCGAAACAAGCTCCAATGAGACCGGCGACACATAGGAGTGCAACCGGGGCATTTTGAGTGTCTCGCTCCGGTGCAAACTTTCACAAAATCCGCCTGTTTGGATCTCGATATATACGAAACTAACATCAAAGCGAATTCGATCGAAACAAGGGCCAGCAAGACCGACATACATACGAGGGCAATCCGGTGCGTCTTGAGTGTTTAAGCCGAGGCAAACTTTAAACAAGTCCACTTGTTGGATCGGTTTGAATGGAATTAACACGAGGCGAAATCGGCGAAACAAGCTCCAATGAGACCGGCGACACATAGGAGTGCAACCGGGGCATTTTGAGTGTCTCGCTCGGTGCAAACTTTCACAAAATCCGCTGTTTGGATCTCGATATATCTGAAACTAACATCAAAGCGAATTCGATCGAAACAAGGGCCAGCAAGACCGACATACTTACGAGGGCAATCCGGTGCGTCTTGAGTGTTTAAGCCGAGGCAAACTTTAAACAAGTCCACTTGTTGGATCGGTTTGAATGGAATTAACACGAGGCGAAATCGGCGAAACAAGCTCCAATGAGACCGGCGACACATAGGAGTGCAACCGGGGCATTTTGAGTGTCTCGCTCGGTGCAAACTTTCACAAAATCCGCTGTTTGGATCTCGATATATGCTGAAACTAACATCAAAGCGAATTCGATCGAAACAAGGGCCAGCAAGACCGACATACTTACGAGGGCAATCCGGTGCGTCTTGAGTGTTTAAGCCGAGGCAAACTTTAAACAAGTCCACTTGTTGGATCGGTTTGAATGGAATTAACACGAGGCGAAATCGGCGAAACAAGCTCCAATGAGACCGGCGACACATAGGAGTGCAACCGGTGCATTTTGAGTGTCTCGCTCGGTGCAAACTTTCACAAAATCCGCTGTTTGGATCTCGATATATCTGAAACTAACATCAAAGCGAATTCGATCGAAACAAGGGCCAGCAAGACCGACATACTTACGAGGGCAATCCGGTGCGTCTTGAGTGTTTAAGCCGAGGCAAACTTTAAACAAGTCCACTTGTTGGATCGGTTTGAATGGAATTAACACGAGCGAAATCGGCGAAACAAGCTCCAATGAGACCGGCGACACATAGGAGTGCAACCGGGGCATTTTGGAGTGTCTCGCTCGGTGCAAACTTTCACAAAATCCGCTGTTTGGATCTCGATATATGCTGAAACTAACATCAAAGCGAATTCGATCGAAACAAGGGCCAGCAAGACCGACATACTTACGAGGGCAATCCGGTGCGTCTTGAGTGTTTAAGCCGAGGCAAACTTTAAACAAGTCCACTTGTTGGATCGGTTTGAATGGAATTAACACGAGGCGAAATCGGCGAAACAAGCTCCAATGAGACCGGCGACACATAGGAGTGCAACCGGGGCATTTTGGAGTGTCTCGCTCGGTGCAAACTTTCACAAAATCCGCTGTTTGGATCTCGATATATGCGAAACTAACATCAAAGCGAATTCGATCGAAACAAGGGCCAGCAAGACCGACATACTTACGAGGGCAATCCGGTGCGTCTTGAGTGTTTAAGCCGAGGCAAACTTTAAACAAGTCCACTTGTTGGATCGGTTTGAATGGAATTAACACGAGGCGAAATCGGCGAAACAAGCTCCAATGAGACCGGCGACACATAGGAGTGCAACCGGGGCATTTTGGAGTGTCTCGCTCGGTGCAAACTTTCACAAAATCCGCTGTTTGGATCTCGATATATCTGAAACTAACATCAAAGCGAATTCGATCGAAACAAGGGCCAGCAAGACCGACATACTTACGAGGGCAATCCGGTGCGTCTTGAGTGTTTAAGCCGAGGCAAACTTTTAACAAGTCCACTTGTTGGATCGGTTTGAATGGAATTAACACGAGAGCGAAATCGGCGAAACAAGCTCCAATGAGACCGGCGACACATAGGAGTGCAACCGGGGCATTTTGAGTGTCTCGCTCGGTGCAAACTTTCACAAAATCCGCTGTTTGGATCTCGATATATGCGAAACTAACATCAAAGCGAATTCGATCGAAACAAGGGCCAGCAAGACCGACATACTTACGAGGGCAATCCGGTGCGTCTTGAGTGTTTAAACCGAGGCAAACTTTAAACAAGTCCACTTGTTGGATCGGTTTGAATGGAATTAACACGAGCAAGCGAAATCGGCGAAACAAGCTCCAATGAGACCGGCGACACATAGGAGTGCAACCGGTGCATTTTGGAGTGTCTCGCTCGGTGCAAACTTTCACAAAATCCGCTGTTTGGATCTCGATATATCTGAAACTAACATCAAAGCGAATTCGATCGAAACAAGGGCCAGCAAGACCGACATACTTACGAGGGCAATCCGGTGCGTCTTGAGTGTTTAAGCCGAGGCAAACTTTAAACAAGTCCACTTGTTGGGATCGGTTTGAATGGAATTAACACGAGGCGAAATCGGCGAAACAAGCTCCAATGAGACCGGCGACACATAGGAGTGCAACCGGGGCATTTTGGAGTGTCTCGCTCGGTGCAAACTTTCACAAAATCCGCTGTTTGGATCTCGATATATCTGAAACTAACATCAAAGCGAATTCGATCGAAACAAGGGCCAGCAAGACCGACATACTTACGAGGGCAATCCGGTGCGTCTTGAGTGTTTAAGCCGAGGCAAACTTTAACCAAGTCCACTTGTTTGGATCGGTTTGAATGGAATTAACACGAGCGAAATCGGCGAAACAAGCTCCAATGAGACCGGCGACACATAGGAGTGCAACCGGGGCATTTTGGAGTGTCTCGCTCGGTGCAAACTTTCACAAAATCCGCTGTTTGGATCTCGATATATCTGAAACTAACATCAAAGCGAATTCGATCGAAACAAGGGCCAGCAAGACCGACATACTTACGAGGGCAATCCGGTGCGTCTTGAGTGTTTAAGCCGAGGCAAACTTTAAACAAGTCCACTTGTTGGATCGGTTTGAATGGAATTAACACGAGGCGAAATCGGCGAAACAAGCTCCAATGAGACCGGCGACACATAGGAGTGCAACCGGTGCATTTTGGTGTCTCGCTCGGTGCAAACTTTCACAAAATCCGCTGTTTGGATCTCGATATATGCTGAAACTAACATCAAAGCGAATTCGATCGAAACAAGGGCCAGCAAGACCGACATACTTACGAGGGCAATCCGGTGCGTCTTGAGTGTTTAGCCGAGGCAAACTTTAAACAAGTCCACTTGTTGGATCGGTTTGAATGGAATTAACACGAGGCGAAATCGGCGAAACAAGCTCCAATGAGACCGGCGACACATAGGAGTGCAACCGGTGCATTTTGAGTGTCTCGCTCGGTGCAAACTTTCACAAAATCCGCTGTTTGGATCTCGATATATCTGAAACTAACATCAAAGCGAATTCGATCGAAACAAGGGCCAGCAAGACCGACATACTTACGAGGGCAATCCGGTGCGTCTTGAGTGTTTAAGCCGAGGCAAACTTTAAACAAGTCCACTTGTTGGATCGGTTTGAATGGAATTAACACGAGGCGAAATCGGCGAAACAAGCTCCAATGAGACCGGCGACACATAGGAGTGCAACCGGTGCATTTTGGAGTGTCTCGCTCGGTGCAAACTTTCACAAAATCCGCTGTTTGGATCTCGATATATGCGAAACTAACATCAAAGCGAATTCGATCGAAACAAGGGCCAGCAAGACCGACATACTTACGAGGGCAATCCGGTGCGTCTTGAGTGTTTAAGCCGAGGCAAACTTTAAACAAGTCCACTTGTTGGATCGGTTTGAATGGAATTAACACGAGGCGAAATCGGCGAAACAAGCTCCAATGAGACCGGCGACACATAGGAGTGCAACCGGGGCATTTTGAGTGTCTCGCTCGGTGCAAACTTTCACAAAATCCGCTGTTTGGATCTCGATATATCTGAAACTAACATCAAAGCGAATTCGATCGAAACAAGGGCCAGCAAGACCGACATACTTACGAGGGCAATCCGGTGCGTCTTGAGTGTTTAAGCCGAGGCAAACTTTAAACAAGTCCACTTGTTGGATCGGTTTGAATGGAATTAACACGAGGCGAAATCGGCGAAACAAGCTCCAATGAGACCGGCGACACATAGGAGTGCAACCGGTGCATTTTAGAGTGTCTCGCTCGGTGCAAACTTTCACAAAATCCGCTGTTTGGATCTCGATATATCTGAAACTAACATCAAAGCGAATTCGATCGAAACAAGGGCCAGCAAGACCGACATACTTACGAGGGCAATCCGGTGCGTCTTGAGTGTTTAAGCCGAGGCAAACTTTAAACAAGTCCACTTGTTGGATCGGTTTGAATGGAATTAACACGAGAGCGAAATCGGCGAAACAAGCTCCAATGAGACCGGCGACACATAGGAGTGCAACCGGTGCATTTTGGAGTGTCTCGCTCGGTGCAAACTTTCACAAAATCCGCTGTTTGGATCTCGATATATCTGAAACTAACATCAAAGCGAATTCGATCGAAACAAGGGCCAGCAAGACCGACATACTTACGAGGGCAATCCGGTGCGTCTTGAGTGTTTAAGCCGAGGCAAACTTTAAACAAGTCCACTTGTTGGATCGGTTTGAATGGAATTAACACGAGGCGAAATCGGCGAAACAAGCTCCAATGAGACCGGCGACACATAGGAGTGCAACCGGGGCATTTTGAGTGTCTCGCTCGGTGCAAACTTTCACAAAATCCGCTGTTTGGATCTCGATATATCTGAAACTAACATCAAAGCGAATTCGATCGAAACAAGGGCCAGCAAGACCGACATACTTACGAGGGCAATCCGGTGCGTCTTGAGTGTTTAAGCCGAGGCAAACTTTAAACAAGTCCACTTGTTGGATCGGTTTGAATGGAATTAACACGAGGCGAAATCGGCGAAACAAGCTCCAATGAGACCGGCGACACATAGGAGTGCAACCGGGGCATTTTGGAGTGTCTCGCTCGGTGCAAACTTTCACAAAATCCGCTGTTTGGATCTCGATATATCTGAAACTAACATCAAAGCGAATTCGATCGAAACAAGGGCCAGCAAGACCGACATACTTACGAGGGCAATCCGGTGCGTCTTGAGTGTTTAAGCCGAGGCAAACTTTAAACAAGTCCACTTGTTGGATCGGTTTGAATGGAATTAACACGAGGCGAAATCGGCGAAACAAGCTCCAATGAGACCGGCGACACATAGGAGTGCAACCGGGGCATTTTGGAGTGTCTCGCTCGGTGCAAACTTTCACAAAATCCGCTGTTTGGATCTCGATATATGAAACTAACATCAAAGCGAATTCGATCGAAACAAGGGCCAGCAAGACCGACATACTTACGAGGGCAATCCGGTGCGTCTTGAGTGTTTAAGCCGAGGCAAACTTTAAACAAGTCCACTTGTTGGATCGGTTTGAATGGAATTAACACGAAGCGAAATCGGCGAAACAAGCTCCAATGAGACCGGCGACACATAGGAGTGCAACCGGTGCATTTTGAGTGTCTCGCTCGGTGCAAACTTTCACAAAATCCGCTGTTTGGATCTCGATATATGCGAAACTAACATCAAAGCGAATTCGATCGAAACAAGGGCCAGCAAGACCGACATACTTACGAGGGCAATCCGGTGCGTCTTGAGTGTTTAAGCCGAGGCAAACTTTAAACAAGTCCACTTGTTGGGATCGGTTTGAATGGAATTAACACGAGGCGAAATCGGCGAAACAAGCTCCAATGAGACCGGCGACACATAGGAGTGCAACCGGTGCATTTTGAGTGTCTCGCTCGGTGCAAACTTTCACAAAATCCGCTGTTTGGATCTCGATATATCTGAAACTAACATCAAAGCGAATTCGATCGAAACAAGGGCCAGCAAGACCGACATACTTACGAGGGCAATCCGGTGCGTCTTGAGTGTTTAGCCGAGGCAAACTTTAAACAAGTCCACTTGTTGGATCGGTTTGAATGGAATTAACACGAGGCGAAATCGGCGAAACAAGCTCCAATGAGACCGGCGACACATAGGAGTGCAACCGGTGCATTTTGAGTGTCTCGCTCGGTGCAAACTTTCACAAAATCCGCTGTTTGGATCTCGATATATCTGAAACTAACATCAAAGCGAATTCGATCGAAACAAGGGCCAGCAAGACCGACATACTTACGAGGGCAATCCGGTGCGTCTTGAGTGTTTAAGCCGAGGCAAACTTTAAACAAGTCCACTTGTTGGATCGGTTTGAATGGAATTAACACGAGGCGAAATCGGCGAAACAAGCTCCAATGAGACCGGCGACACATAGGAGTGCAACCGGGGCATTTTGAGTGTCTCGCTCGGTGCAAACTTTCACAAAATCCGCTGTTTGGATCTCGATATATGCTGAAACTAACATCAAAGCGAATTCGATCGAAACAAGGGCCAGCAAGACCGACATACTTACGAGGGCAATCCGGTGCGTCTTGAGTGTTTAAGCCGAGGCAAACTTTAAACAAGTCCACTTGTTTGGATCGGTTTGAATGGAATTAACACGAGCGAAATCGGCGAAACAAGCTCCAATGAGACCGGCGACACATAGGAGTGCAACCGGGGCATTTTGAGTGTCTCGCTCGGTGCAAACTTTCACAAAATCCGCTGTTTGGATCTCGATATATCTGAAACTAACATCAAAGCGAATTCGATCGAAACAAGGGCCAGCAAGACCGACATACTTACGAGGGCAATCCGGTGCGTCTTGAGTGTTTAAGCCGAGGCAAACTTTAAACAAGTCCACTTGTTGGATCGGTTTGAATGGAATTAACACGAGCGAAATCGGCGAAACAAGCTCCAATGAGACCGGCGACACATAGGAGTGCAACCGGTGCATTTTGAGTGTCTCGCTCGGTGCAAACTTTCACAAAATCCGCTGTTTGGATCTCGATATATCTGAAACTAACATCAAAGCGAATTCGATCGAAACAAGGGCCAGCAAGACCGACATACTTACGAGGGCAATCCGGTGCGTCTTGAGTGTTTAAGCCGAGGCAAACTTTAAACAAGTCCACTTGTTGGATCGGTTTGAATGGAATTAACACGAGGCGAAATCGGCGAAACAAGCTCCAATGAGACCGGCGACACATAGGAGTGCAACCGGGGCATTTTGAGTGTCTCGCTCGGTGCAAACTTTCACAAAATCCGCTGTTTGGATCTCGATATGTCTGAAACTAACATCAAAGCGAATTCGATCGAAACAAGGGCCAGCAAGACCGACATACTTACGAGGGCAATCCGGTGCGTCTTGAGTGTTTAAGCCGAGGCAAACTTTAAACAAGTCCACTTGTTGGATCGGTTTGAATGGAATTAACACGAGGCGAAATCGGCGAAACAAGCTCCAATGAGACCGGCGACACATAGGAGTGCAACCGGGGCATTTTGGAGTGTCTCGCTCGGTGCAAACTTTCACAAAATCCGCTGTTTGGATCTCGATATATCTGAAACTAACATCAAAGCGAATTCGATCGAAACAAGGGCCAGCAAGACCGACATACTTACGAGGGCAATCCGGTGCGTCTTGAGTGTTTAAGCCGAGGCAAACTTTAAACAAGTCCACTTGTTGGATCGGTTTGAATGGAATTAACACGAGGCGAAATCGGCGAAACAAGCTCCAATGAGACCGGCGACACATAGGAGTGCAACCGGGGCATTTTGAGTGTCTCGCTCGGTGCAAACTTTCACAAAATCCGCTGTTTGGATCTCGATATATCTGAAACTAACATCAAAGCGAATTCGATCGAAACAAGGGCCAGCAAGACCGACATACTTACGAGGGCAATCCGGTGCGTCTTGAGTGTTTAAGCCGAGGCAAACTTTAAACAAGTCCACTTGTTGGATCGGTTTGAATGGAATTAACACGAGGCGAAATCGGCGAAACAAGCTCCAATGAGACCGGCGACACATAGGAGTGCAACCGGTGCATTTTGAGTGTCTCGCTCGGTGCAAACTTTCACAAAATCCGCTGTTTGGATCTCGATATATCTGAAACTAACATCAAAGCGAATTCGATCGAAACAAGGGCCAGCAAGACCGACATACTTACGAGGGCAATCCGGTGCGTCTTGAGTGTTTAAGCCGAGGCAAACTTTAAACAAGTCCACTTGTTGGATCGGTTTGAATGGAATTAACACGAGGCGAAATCGGCGAAACAAGCTCCAATGAGACCGGCGACACATAGGAGTGCAACGGGGCATTTTGAGTGTCTCGCTCGGTGCAAACTTTCACAAAATCCGCTGTTTGGATCTCGATATATCTGAAACTAACATCAAAGCGAATTCGATCGAAACAAGGGCCAGCAAGACCGACATACTTACGAGGGCAATCGGTGCGTCTTGAGTGTTTAAGCCGAGGCAAACTTTAAACAAGTCCACTTGTTGGGATCGGTTTGAATGGAATTAACACGAGGCGAAATCGGCGAAACAAGCTCCAATGAGACCGGCGACACATAGGAGTGCAACCGGGGCATTTTGAGTGTCTCGCTCGGTGCAAACTTTCACAAAATCCGCTGTTTGGATCTCGATATATCTGAAACTAACATCAAAGCGAATTCGATCGAAACAAGGGCCAGCAAGACCGACATACTTACGAGGGCAATCCGGTGCGTCTTGAGTGTTTAAGCCGAGGCAAACTTTAAACAAGTCCACTTGTTGGATCGGTTTGAATGGAATTAACACGAGCGAAATCGGCGAAACAAGCTCCAATGAGACCGGCGACACATAGGAGTGCAACCGGTGCATTTTGAGTGTCTCGCTCGGTGCAAACTTTCACAAAATCCGCTGTTTGGATCTCGATATATCTGAAACTAACATCAAGCGAATTCGATCGAAACAAGGGCCAGCAAGACCGACATACTTACGAGGGCAATCCGGTGCGTCTTGAGTGTTTAAGCCGAGGCAAACTTTAAACAAGTCCACTTGTTGGATCGGTTTGAATGGAATTAACACCGAAGCGAAATCGGCGAAACAAGCTCCAATGAGACCGGCGACACATAGGAGTGCAACCGGTGCATTTTGGAGTGTCTCGCTCGGTGCAAACTTTCACAAAATCCGCTGTTTGGATCTCGATATATGAAACTAACATCAAAGCGAATTCGATCGAAACAAGGGCCAGCAAGACCGACATACTTACGAGGGCAATCCGGTGCGTCTTGAGTGTTTAAGCCGAGGCAAACTTTAAACAAGTCCACTTGTTGGATCGGTTTGAATGGAATTAACACGAGGCGAAATCGGCGAAACAAGCTCCAATGAGACCGGCGACACATAGGAGTGCAACCGGGGCATTTTGAGTGTCTCGCTCGGTGCAAACTTTCACAAAATCCGCTGTTTGGATCTCGATATATCTGAAACTAACATCAAAGCGAATTCGATCGAAACAAGGGCCAGCAAGACCGACATACTTACGAGGGCAATCCGGTGCGTCTTGAGTGTTTAACCGAGGCAAACTTTAAACAAGTCCACTTGTTGGATCGGTTTGAATGGAATTAACACGAGGCGAAATCGGCGAAACAAGCTCCAATGAGACCGGCGACACATAGGAGTGCAACCGGTGCATTTTGAGTGTCTCGCTCGGTGCAAACTTTCACAAAATCCGCTGTTTGGATCTCGATATGCTGAAACTAACATCAAAGCGAATTCGATCGAAACAAGGGCCAGCAAGACCGACATACTTACGAGGGCAATCCGGTGCGTCTTGAGTGTTTAACCGAGGCAAACTTTAAACAAGTCCACTTGTTGGATCGGTTTGAATGGAATTAACACGAGGCGAAATCGGCGAAACAAGCTCCAATGAGACCGGCGACACATAGGAGTGCAACCGGTGCATTTTGAGTGTCTCGCTCGGTGCAAACTTTCACAAAATCCGCTGTTTGGATCTCGATATATCTGAAACTAACATCAAAGCGAATTCGATCGAAACAAGGGCCAGCAAGACCGACATACTTACGAGGGCAATCCGGTGCGTCTTGAGTGTTTAAGCCGAGGCAAACTTTAAACAAGTCCACTTGTTGGATCGGTTTGAATGGAATTAACACG
>JAYEVE010001206.1:0-43070 GCA_036346375.1 Guadua angustifolia
TACAAAGAGGGATTATCATCCGAAGAACAAGCTCAGTGGGCCAATTCAGCCCACCCGAGCAACAGGACTCTCATGGACTCGGAAGGAGCTGTGGGCCTTCACCGGGCCACAGTGTCGAACGATAGTCGGAGCCCCTCAGGGCTTCACTAAGATCCTGTGTCTGACGGCCGCAGAAGCCCTCGTCGGGATCACGGACGTTCGACCAGTTCCCCAATGCACCCTCGACGAAGCTTCAAATCGGGCCTCCACCGCAACGCCATCTAGCCACGGGTAAACACTCGCCTCACGAACACAACGCTTCGCCAGAGTAGCAGGGTCCGCCCCAAGGCAATCCCAGAGGACGCCAAAGTCCAGCAACTGTCCCATCACGCGGCCACGCATCAGAAGAGACACGCGACCTCCCGAGGCAAGCCCGAGACCGCCGCCCAGACGTCAAAGATTGGGCATGCGACAGGGGGCTTGCAGATGCCGCTTCCGGAGGAACGGACATTCGCATCAACTCGTATGTATACCCATTCGATATGGCGGAAGGCCATGACGAATGCCGTAACCTTGGAACAAACTTCAAGGTCAAGACTCGACACCTCAAAGATAGGGTGCAACGCCTAGCCGTTAGGGCACCCTTTTCCTTGTTTTCGTGATATCCTTCGAACTCTCCGGTAACCCGCTTTCCTTGTCTATAAAAGGAGGAGCTGACCCGGATCGCCCACACATCCAAGCCATCACAAGAGTATCGAACTCCCTAACCGCCCGAGTTGTAATCCAACGCAGTCTTCGCTTTCATCAATACAATACCACCACACGAATCGGACGAGACATTCAAATTTCCAACCAAGATAAACTCTGCCCCTCGTAGTCTAACCATTCATGGAAGCGAGCGCGACCCTTGACTTACATAAATTTACTTCTGCTTGCCATTTAAACACCGGCTACACATACTATAATTGTTAATTATTATGCATTGGAACTTATAAGGTGATGTGGATTATATCTCATCCTAAATGTTCGATTCATCGATGGGGAGAAGATGGGCACGCAGACATATGCAAGTGTAGTAACTCTAATTCTCATTTCTACCTTTTTTTTTTCCTCACCGCAGAGTGGTAGATTGGGTTCTTGGATTCCAACACACAATTCATGTAATATGTCATGTTATGTGAAAGGCTTTGTATGAAGAAACAAGCATTTATCACGATAATTGTTAATCGCGATACCAAGTTTGTTAACCGCTGCTGTTTAGCTTCATTTTTTATTCTTGAGATATATTGAGAGAGCAATTCTTACATTGTTCTTTTGCAAAGAGCCAGCTTTGAGAAAACATCGAAAACAAAATTTTCGTTTTGATCTTCATATGTGGCTTGTTCTACGCCGCTGAAGGAAGAAGGGAAGGATGGTGTTAAATTTGGACAAGATATCTATGAAATTTACAATCATGATGTAGGGCTCAGAGTTTCTAAAGCTTGGTAAGCTGCTGTACCCATTCTAAAAGAGGAATAGATGTCCGAGGTTTTAATTATATATGCATTTCCTGCATCTTGATCTTTGAATCGATGTTGAATCCTCCTTATTGATTGTACTACCATCATACACATCTCGTGTTTTAGGCATCTTTACAAGTTGTCTCGCAAAAAATGTGATACTTCAGAATATCAAATTTGTTGGTTCAACCGCAAGAAAATGCAGAGTAGATTGTGTTTTCTTTGTTCATCGCTGTCAAAAAGGAACCGACAATGCTCGACCAAAGTGCCTCCAAAACCAAAAGTGCCTTCCACAAAAGGTTTTTCCTCCGATTGTGATGCTTACACTTGCTTTCATCTCTTAGATTCAATTGCCCAATATTTGTTGCATTCTAAGCTTTGTAACTTATGCCATCATCCATCGCCAAGTTTCGACACCCTGATGAATCATTGGCCAATTATTTCGTGGTATGTTCTCTTTTAACTTTTTTCAATCAAAAATATCATTTTTTTTTTTCACATCACATTGTTAATAAGCTAGTGTATCTTTGCAATGGCTAGTATATTGGGATTATGAATTCAAGTGTTCATTGTGGCATCTTGGGGACTTTTGTCAGGCTTAGTGTTCGATGACATCCAAATTATCGAAGATGCATTGTGAACTTCTATTAATTGGCACCGGATAAAATTATAGGATGTCATTATGTCGTACTTACATGTTGCGTCTTTTAGTAGCTCATCAAAATTGTCATTATATGCATTCGTGAATTTCTGTGAAATTTCGTGGATTTTCATTTTTTTAATTTAAAATATTATTTTCGCGTCTACTTTTAATTTAAAAATAGCATTTTCATATTTTTTAATTTAAAATACCGAAAATAGTATTTTTCATATTTTTTAATTTTAAAATACTATTTTCGTCGGCCATTTACCATAAAAATAGCATTTTCATATTTTTCGTCTTGCTGGCTATTTCGTATTTGGCTTTTGACCCATTTAAAATAACTCGATTCCTCAGAGTGCCAAGAATTTTCTTACCGTCCAAGATCTTTCATCTCAAACTCATGACTAAGTTGAGCCTTCAACCTGCTTAATCGATGACTTGTCATGAGAAGCAATGAGCATATTATCAACATAGAGCAAAGAATAAACAAATGAGCCATTTGGAACCTGCAAGTATAAAACATGCTTATCATAATTGCCGCGAGAATATCACAGCAATCATAAAGGAATCAAACCTTTTGTACCAACGCCTAGAGCTTGTTTAAAGCCATAGAGAGACTTTTCAAATGACAAACTAAATCCTCTTTTCCAAGAGTAGCGAAACCCTCGTGTTGAGTCATAAAAATCTCTTCTTCTAAATTTCCATGTAAGAAGGCGCTTAACATCAAGTTGCTCTAATTCTAAGTCAAATAAAGTAACAAGAGCAAGCATAATCCAAATGGAAGAGTGGCGATTTACGAGAGAAAAACTTCATTGAAGTCAATACCTTTCTTTGTTCAAAACCTTTACCACTAAACGGGCTTTCCACCTTGCAGTTCAACTCCGTAAATACCATCCTTCTTCTTGTAAATCCATTTGCACTTTAAAGGTTTCTTGCCTTTTGGAAGCTTAACCAAATCCCATGTATTATTTTTATGAAGGCTCAAAATTTCTTCATTCGTGAGTCACAACCGCTTAGAAGAATTTTCACATGAGATTGCTTCGTATCAAGAAGAAGATTCAAAAGTATCACAAATTTCTTGCGGCAAAGAAGAAGAGCATAATAGCCATATATATCAAGTGTCACGATATATTCAGTGTAATTGAATATTTCTTCTTGGTCTATTTTGAGCAATACAATGATCATTAGTACTAGGAGATGGTATGACAGACAAAGAACCACTAGGTGCTGAAATTGGTTGTAAAGAAAACCACTAGAAGAATCATTATCAATGGTAGGTAAGACTACCTCAAATTTCGTGCATTTCTTTCTCGCAGCTTCTCAAGTTTTCAGATTCATTTGTGGATGAACAACCATCACCGCTACTACTAGGTGAAAGTAAAGTATCTTCATGAAAAGTAACATCATGACTAATGATTAATTTATGAGAATCGTAACACCATAAACGATATCCTTTGACACCGCATCTATATCCAACAAATATGCATTTTTTTGTTCTAGGCTCTAATTTTCCATCATTGACATGAGAGTAAGGCGGTGACAACCAATAATTCTTAAATTAGAGTAATCAACCGTTTACCTCTGACCAAACCTCTTCTGGAATTTTAAAATTAATGGCTGAATTTAGAGAGCGATTAATCAAATAAGATGCTGTAGAAATGTAACATCCCAAAATTTGGCTATTTTGAATTTTTGAGAAATTTTTGAATTTATTTGGATTTAATTGAAATTTCTAGAATTTAACTCTTCTTTGTAAATTAATTAAATAATGAATAAGTTTCTATAAATATAAATGAAAATATTTTATTTGAGTCCAAAATGCTCTAAAATATTTTCTGGAATTTTTCTAGTATTTTTCTCGATATTTTAAATGCTTCAAATGATTTATTTAAAATTTCTAGAATTATTTTTAATTGGAAAACCTGAGAAAAACGAATGAATAGTATTGGGCCTGGCCCATTACTATGCGCTGCTACCAATTTCAAATGAAAGAAAACCCTAGCGCTGTCAAAGACGCCAACTGCGGTAATCTTGATCGCGACGGCCGAGAATCGTCAAGGCCGCTTCACCGCACTATGTCCGTTTCGATTGACGCCGATGCGGACGCTCCGACAGCGCCCACGCTGCCTCGCTTTCGCTTCCGGAAGCGCCACGCAGCCGTTATCGCGGCGAGAAAAACGTTTCGCCATTAATGCCGGCATGAGTAACTCTTCCGCTTCATTAACTGGCAGATCCGAGTAAAGCACAACCTTCCGCGATTTTGAGACCTTTCATGCTTCCCGAGAATCACCAGTAGTTTTGTGCGACTCGCCAGAGTTCCGAGACGCTCACGCTATTTTGCGCCATCACGGCCACCTCCGCCGCTTCGAGGTCACTTCGGTCGCTTTGCGCCGAGTCCGCATCCGAGAAGCCATCCCTGTCACCGGAGGAGGTCTAGAACGCCCGCTACCGGCCATCTTCTCCAACTCGCAAGAACCGCGCCAAGGAGTCGCCATCACGCGAACTCCATCACCGGACGATCGCCGATTTAACGCCACGCATTCCGCCACGCCGTCTGTGGTAACAAATGGAGTCGCATCTTCAACCCATGGTCCGTTAGATTTTGATCGAATAGCTCACATCTTGCCACGTAGATTAGTTAATCATAGCCATTAGATTTGCATCGATAGCGAGATTGAATCAATTTAGGCCATAGATCTCGCGGATGTGTGGTCTAGATGTTGCCACGCGTCTTGTCTGGGATTGCCCACGCAGTTTGCGCCGCGCTGCATCATAGCCGCCGGATTCAAAGGTGGATGGCCTCGATGTGTCCACGTCCCGGTAGCCACGCAGAGGCTTGCTATGCGTAAGATCAATTCAATCCGGGCCGCCCAAATTTGAATGAACGGATCGGATTTTCGACAAGACCGCCGCCCGTCGTTGCTTGTCGCACGGAAAATGAGGAGTCGGGCCATTCCGTTTTCGTGATGTCGCCTATGCTTAATGCCGTCGTCCGATTTAGATCCAAGTAGTTAAGGTTGTGCCACGGTCGGCCCGAGACCGAACCGAACTGGCCGCTCAATCTTGGCCGCTTGATTTGAATCTCGACGACTGAATTGAATCGGGATTCGCTGATAATTCTTTGCCATGTGTTGCGCCCGATCTTGCCACGCGGTCGACTTTGCTAAACCAGAGCGAACCGCTGGTTGATCGTGGCCGCCCATTTTAAATCTGGACGGCTGAGATTAGATCGAGCCTTCTGCTGATAATTCGCTGCCACGTGTCACGGCGTATCGCGCCACGCGGTCATGCCGACGCAAGCAAACACGCCATCATGGGACCCACATGTCAGCCATGGCACAGTAGATGCTGACGTCAGCAGTGACGTCATGCTAATGCAATAATTCGATTTTCTTTAGAAAAATAATTCGGTGGAAAATAGTTTCGGTGTTGACGCCATTATTGGTCATGCTGACGTCATATTTCCAAATTTTCATATAAAAATAAATGAAGAAATTCGGTTTATTCTTTTTAATTGATTTATAAACTTCAAATGACTATAACTTTTACATTCCAACTCCGGTTTGAGTGATTCCAATTTGTAAAAATTTGTAAAATCAAGATCTATTTATTGGTGAATTTTATGGAATTTTTAGAGTTGAGTTTGTTCTCTGGAAATTGTATTTATTGTGTGTGCATATGATTTGGGTAGACGTTGATTTGTCGAAGAGCTTTGAGAGGAGTTTCAAAGATAAGACTCAGCCCTGATCGTGACCAGCAGAATATTTGAAGGCAAGTTATGCTTTGACTATTTTGCTCCTAAAGTTTTAAAATATATTTTGATTTAAAATTATGCATGCTAATTCAATTAAAAATGGATTTGAATAATTTGGGTGAATTAGTTAAATCAACCTATTTGTTATTGTCACCTTGCCACTAGTATTTGTATGCCATGATTTCCTTTGATGCCTAAGTTTGGTAATATTAGTTGGTTGTTAATATTGTGCCAACACGGAAGGCTAGACCGTGAATAGTTGCTTAGTCTTGCACGTATCATGAATAATCTTTTTAAATACAAAAGTAACATTGACTAAAGGAATAGTGAATGCATTTTGTTAAAAGGTGAAATAATGTTGGTGATGACATTGGAATGTAGAGACATGTGTGGTTCTACATGAAAGGTGATTGCAGACATGTGTTGCACTGTTAAACAACCTGGGTGGGAAAATGTTTTAGACTAGGGTAAGTGGACCGAGGATGTGTCGAAGAGCCACAGGTGGCAAATGAGATGGTCAGGAGCCAAAATTTTGGGAAAAAGGAAGTCTTGCCCTAGTCACTCTAAGGACTTAACCTTGTAAGCCTTTTGATCTGAGTCTTTCATACAACCACATGGTGGTATGGGGATGCACTCTAGTTGAGTATGACTCAAATCTTAGCACATGAGACCTCGTGTGGTTTTGGTATGTGGATGTGGTAAGAAGGGTGTAGTGTTTACCATTGCGGCCTTACATCTCTTCAATCTAAGATGTGTTGGCTCTCAGCTTTCGCCTGTGAGAGAGAAGGGACAAGTGGGAACTATATCTGGAGGTACGCAGGCGAGGATGGAAGTTTCGTAAAGACTTTGTTATGGTTACTCGCCTCGAGTGATGTTTAATCAGATCGTGTGGGTAAAGTGTATAACCTCCGCAGAGTGTTAAAACTATTCAATAGCCGTGTTCACGTATTAAACATTGCTCGGGGTTATAGTCAAGGGTAGATTTTTGAAAATAAAATAGAATGAAAGGTCGTGTGCCAGGTTGATAGTGAAATTGATTAAGGACTGTGTGTCCAAAATTATGTGGAAAAACAATTGAGAAACTTAATATAATATTATGGTTTGATGCTTTATATCTAATAGAAAGTATATTAAAATATTTAAGCAATGCAAAATAACCAATTGAGCCATTCCTTTGTAACAAGCCATGCATGTAGTAATAGAACTGCATTCTGTGCATGATTTGTTGAGTACGGTGTGTACTCACCCTTGCGGACAAAAAATTACCAGAGGAGGAGTCTATGCCTATATGGGAGGAGGAGATTGCTGATGAGCCGGAGAACTAGGGGACAAGCCTCGTCAGGGTGCCTGTGGTCGAAGATGGATCATTACGACGCTTATTTTTCCGCAATTGAACTCTATTTACTCGATTATTGTAAGCCCCGTGGTGGCGTATCATTGTAAGGGACCATAAGGTCGTATAAACTCGCTTATATACATGATTGAAGTACTTATTTGTTATTCCGGCGGTATATTGTGGTATTTTAACCCTGTTTAACTCAGTGTAACTAGCGTGATCCCGACTAGTGCGAATATACAGAGTGTCCGGATTTGCGATTCAGGCACGACAAGAAATGCTTCTCAATTTCACAAAGCACGCTTATTCCATAGACTGCATTCAAAGCATGCAATCAAGTTTCTTTCTAGAAGAGGCGGTTCATACGCCTCGCCACACCATTCGCCGAGGTTTACTCGAACAAATAAATGTCTTGCAATACCATGATTAGCACAAAAATTATCAAACTCACCACTACAAAATTCCAATCCATTGTCGGGCTTCTAAGTTTCTTGATTTTTCCGCCATTGATTTTCAACCAAGACTTTACACTTCTTGAAAACCTAAAAAGCTTCATGCTTATGTTTCAGAAATAAACCCAAACTTTATGTAGAAAAATCATCAATGAAGGTAATCATGTACTCACAAACTCCAATAGAAGGAAATCTAGAACGACCTCAAAGATCGTGAATGAACATAATCAAGAATTCCTTTAGTCCGATGAGTTGAAAGTAAAAACCGATTTCTTTTGTTTGCCAAAACACAATGTTCACGAAATCAAGTTTGCCAATGTCATGTAAAAGTCCTTTCTTGCATAAAAGGTACATACATTTCTCACTCATATGACCCAAGCGCATATGCCAAAGCTTAGTGATGTGAGAATTTGATGCAATTGTAGAAACAAATGCATAACTCAGAATCAGAGAACCTTGTAAGTAATAAAGACTGTTGATTCTATTGGCTTTCATAACGACAAGGTTGCCTTTATAAATCTTAAGAACACATTTTCACCGGTATATTTATAACTCAAAGATTCTATGATGCCCAAAGAAATAAGATTTCTTTTCATTCTGGGAACATGGCGAACATTTGAAAGAGTCCTAACAGTACCATCATGGGTTTTGATTTGAATAGAACCGATGCCAACAATTTCAAGTGGAGACTCATCAGCAATTACAACTTCACCACAACCAACATAATCATATGTAGAAAACCACTCTTTATATGGACAAATATGAAAAGTGCAAGCTGAATCAATAATCCGGGCAGTTTGATTCTTCAAGTTGGAACTGATAATTAGAGCCTCTCCATCGGATTCATTTTCAACAAGACTAGCCTCAACTGGTTTATCAGGATGTGTCTTTTTATCTTTATTAGCCTTATTTTTCAACTTATAACACTGAGCAATAACATGACCAGGTGTCTTGCAATAACGGCAAAAATTGTTGGGTTTACATCCTCTTGACTTAGATCTAGACTGTGATCTATGAGAATTGCCTTTATGTGGAGATCTACCTCTAACAATTAACCTCTCAGCTTTAACTTCTGAACGAGAATTAATATTAAATTTCTCCTTAGACAATAGATTTGATTTAACATTCTCAAAGCTAAGAGTATCATGATTGCCATAAAGCATAGTTTCCTTAAAATGCTTAAAGGTAGTAGGCAAAGAGACAACCAGCAGAATATCCTTATCTTCATCATCAATTTTCACCTCTAATTTCTCAAGATCAATGATGAGTGAATTAAACTCATTAAGATGTGTCGAGGTTTGTTACCGCATAATAATTAAAAGGGGGCTAAGCTACCGGATCTGGAACTCGATGGTAGCACAAGACACGGGAAATTATACATTGTGTTCTGCTCATGTGAGATAATACCCTAGTCCTCAGGTTCGAATTATGAGTAGCTAACTTATTTTCTGATGATCTTGTGTGTTGTCCTCTCCTCCTCCCCCACCCTCCTTTATATAGCGGAGGAGGGTGGTTACAAAGGAGAGCCCTAATTGGTTACAAGGTGGAGATTGTATCTCTTTCCTTATCCACTATACATGATAGCGTGTTAGGATTGCAATTGTATTCTCCCGCAGCAGGTTGGTTTCCATCTTCGGTTTCTTGTTGCGCATGGCGGCCTGCCCGAAAGCAATACCTATCTTCATGTAGTCGGCTTGGCCCATCCCTCTGGGAGATCCTCACGGCCCGCCATGCGATACCCGGGTCCATATACTCCACAAGAGTCTCCCGAGTGCTTTATGATCGAAAGTTGTCTCCTTTCCTGGTCAATACCACCGAAATCATGTTTTACGCCAAGTGCTTCCAGCTTGATGTAGTTTCCGACCGGGTTTTCCTTTCCAATGAAAGTGCCCATTGTAGGCAAAGAGATCGCGAGGGACTCAATAGAGCTCCACGCTTGCATCCAAATTTAGCACTCAAATCATATATATGCGAACTTAGACGATGTAAAACAATTCAATTCGGATGTGATATCCCACTAGTTTATATATAACTTTTAGAGTTTTTACTCCTTTTCCTTATTGATTTTAAATTCATCCCAGTGGTTTTAACTCTTTTGTGTAAGCACTCCGGCTCGACTAGTCTAGCCCCGAGCCGCCTGAGTCGGCCATGGCCCTTGTTCCCGTGCACGATTTTGGGTGACTAAAGTTCGCCATTCATGGGGTCGAGCTTCACAACTCGGAATTAACGCACTCGGATTCATTTGCAATCAAGTAAGTAAAAGAAGAAAGACAACCTGAAAATAATGCGATGCGATACTATTAGGTGTAGCCTCGACTTATCGCTTAGTTGTGGATCAACTAGTAGCAAGTCAAGAAAGTCAACAATTTTATTCATAATGACAAAATTAAGTAAAAGCAACTTAGTCGCTATGCTCCATGTGGGCTTTGTCGATTCATGCATGCTTTCTCGTGGGCGCAAACATAGGCTTCTGCAACAGTCAGAGATGGCGCCAGTGGCGCAGCGCTGGTTCGTGGTCGGCGGCGGTGGCGCCGGGCGCAGCGTAGGTTCGGGCCGCGGCCGGTTGGCGCTGACGCAGGGCGTGGTTTCGTGGGCCGCTGCCGGGTGGTGCTCAGCGCAGCGGGTTTTGCCGGAGTTGGCGCCGAGGCGCAGCGCGGCGTCGTGGGTCGCAGCCGGTTGGCGCTTAAGCAGCGTAGGCTCTAGCCGCGCCGGTGCTTGGTGCTTTGCGCAGCGTGGCTCATGGTCGTGCCGGGTTGGCGCCGGGCGCAGCGTAGGCTTGTAGCCGTACGGGTTTGGCGCCGGGCGCAGCGTGGCTCGTGGTCGTAGCCGGTTGGCGCCGGGCGCAGCGCGGCTCGCGGGTCAGGCCGGTTGGCGCCGGGCGCAGCGAGGCTCGTGGCCGCCGGGTTGGCGCCGGGCGCAGCGTGGCTCGTGGTCAAGCCTGGTTGGCGCCGGGCGCAGCGAGGCTCGTGGTCAGACGGGTTGGCGCCGGGCGCAGAAAGTGGCTTGTGGTCAAGGCCGGTTGACGCCTGGTTTAACCGCCGATTCGCCATCGCAACTGTGCGTTCTTACTCCTTGCTTCTTGTCCTTCTATTTTGATGCACTCGACTAAGTCTTCACGACTCACGAGAAAAAGAAATTCCGGCCAAAAGTCCGCCTCGATGCTCAAGCACGTGGCTTGAGCCTTGGGCTTTGGAGTTCACGAAAGCAATGAGAGCAAAAGCCTCTCGTGAATGAGAGATTTTTCACGACAAAGAAGTACTTGTCCAGAGACTTCTAGTTGAGAAACTTTGAGACTTCTTCATGGTCCTCACGCCGCTATTCAAGCAGTGACGAAGCTCGAGTGGCCGATGGTCCCGGTTTACGAGGAGCAGCTGACAAAGCGCAGTTTATATGCCGGAGTCGATCAGAGGTCCACGCGAGGAGATCAGCACTTCGTGGTGGTGACGAAGAGGATGCAGACACATGCTCAGGCTGGGCGCGATGCGCAGGACGGCGAGGCGAGAATGATTTGATCCGATCGAAGAATGAAGATGAGCTCCTTGCGCCGCGACGAAGAAGATCGGCGATGGTGGATCGCTACCGATGAGTTAAAGCGGAGGGTCGGCGACAAATGTCGACGACGCGATCCGGTCAAGGCGCGACGGAGGCGGCGCGCCACGACGAGGAACAAATTAATCGGATGAGGAAGACGAACTACCGCCGATCCGATCTCGATGTTTTTTTATGATTGATCCATTGCTCGAGCAATTTCTGGATTGGCCACCGAGCTTGATTTAAATTGATCTTAACGCATCACCTACTCGGCGCGCTAACCGCCGAGGTTTGTTACCATAATAATTAAAGGGGCTAAGCGCCGATCTAAAACTCGATGGTAGCACAAGACACGGGAAATTATACATGTGTTCGCTCTCGCGTGGAGATAATAACCTAGTCCTGCGGCTCGGAATTATGAGTAGCTAACTTATTTTTCGATGATTCAGTGTTGTCCTCCTCCCCCCACCCTCCTTTATATAACGGAGGAGGGTGGTTACAAAGGAGAGCCCTAATTGGTTACAAGGTGGAGATTATTCTTTCCTTATCCACTATACATGATAGCGGTTAGATTGCAATTGTATTCTCCCGCAGCAGGTTGGTTTCCATCTTCGGTTTCATTGCATCATGACCGCCTCCCCGAGTAATACCTATCTTCATGTAGTCGGCTGGCCCATCCCTCTGAGATCCTCACTACCGCCATGCATACCCGGGTCCATATACTCCACAAGATGAGACTAAATAGAGGTACCTTCCGCCATGCAAATTGTGTACAGACGTTTTTAAGGCGCAATTTGTTGGCGTAGACTTTTCTTCATGTACAAGTCCTCCACCGCCACAACTTTGCTATGGTAGTCTCGTGGATAACTTTACGCAGAATATCTCAGAGACAAACCGAAAGCTGTATGGCGGATAGGGCTTTCGCAAGTTCTTCCCATTGTTCATCGTCATCGCCGCGGTTTGCTTTCGAAGTGATTTTCGACGCCCACCGGTGTGAGAATGGCTTTCATCCTAACCTACCATATTGAAAAATTGATCTTGCCATCGAACTTCTCAATGTCAAATTTAGTGGATGACATGGTGGAGAATAAAATTGCAGATCAAAAATATGGTAGATTCCGAAAGAAGAAACATCCTGGTGCGCTGTGTGTGCACATAGCAAAATCTGCTGAAAACAGAAGCTGGAGCCGCTGAACTGGAGATGAAGCCGGGCGAGAAGCTGGAGTTGCTTCTGGTCTGGAGAACTGAGCCGGAACCGAAGCCAAGAAATCAAATGAGTTCTCAGTTTTTTTGAAGTCCGATCGGCTCTTGATTCTTCACGTGAGTTCAGCAAGCACTTCTAGTCGCCTTGCACGAAAGCACTTCACGGGAAACTTTCTAGTCGGCAAGAAAGCGCCTCTTTCTAGCGCAAGAGACCAAGCACTGCGAGCTCTTCACGGCAAGATCTCGAGCGCGCGCACGGAGGGGCGAGGAAGCCGGGCCGAAGGGCGTCGGGAGGAAGAGCCGCCGGTGCGGAGGCCGAAGGCGGCGCCGGGGAACGGCGCAGAGCACGCGCGGGCTGGAGGCCGCGCGAGGCGGCTGGAGCGGCGCGACCGGGAGAGCGGCACTCAGGCGCTGCGGCCGGCGATGGAGCGGACGGAGTCGGCAGCCAGACGAAGTACCGACTGGAGACCAATCGGCGACGACCGGCGGCGCAGATCGAAACCCAGGTGCGTGGCTCTGATACCACTTGTTAGGGTTTAGGATCTAGCACACGCACAAAAGGGACACAAAGATTTTATGTGGAAAACCCTTGCGGGAAAAAAGCACGGGAGACACAAGATTCACTATTTTGGTTTCTGGATTACAAGCACATGGGGTGGCATTATATAGCCAATTAGGAATCCGAGATTGAAGGAGATACGGTATCCAAGTTATGGTAAGATAGGATTTGAGGCATCCGAATATATCTCTAACACAACCAACCTTTAATACGTAATCACTGCTTCAATTTGTATGAGCAAATGAAGCAGGATTTTTGTACTGAGCTGCAAAGTCTTGATTCTCACATTCGTTTGACCTCTGATATGTGGACCTCGATACAGAACTTAGGCTATATGTGTGTGACTGCTCACTTCATTGATTGCAACTTTAACTATCCACATACAGGTCTAGCCATTGAGGAGGCAATTACTAATTGTCTGTCAGACTGGGGAATATATACAAGATAAATTGTTTACTCTAACCCTAGACAATGCTGGTTAGCAACAACAACATCACATGCAGATTGTTTAAGGAAAACCAAAACCATAACCTAATGTTTGGCGGTGAACACTTGCGCATCAAGTGTTGTGCACACATACTAAATGAATTTTTTTTAAATAATACATTTTTTAAAAACAATTGCGGTATTAATATGCGGGAAAAAAATTGCAAAAATAATATATTTTCGCCACACGGTACGGCGAAATAGCTATTTTCGCCATACCGTACGGCGAAATAGCTATTTTCGCCGTACCGTGTGGCGACTATAGCCTAATATCCCCGTTAGCGCTCTGACAGCCACCATAACTGAATAGGAGGCAGTTGTCACCGAACGGTACGGCATTGACAGTCGAATTCAGGCATTTAATGGGATATATAGCCGCTAGGATGGATGGGACTTGCTACCAAGTCTGGTCTTGTGCTTGATGTTCCTAACCGATGGAATTCCATGTTCAACATGATTGGACAAGCTTTGGAGTACAAGGTTGCGCGGAATAGATATGCTATTGCGAAATTGGAGCCTTAATTTCCCTGATGATGAAGAGTGAAGAAATGCTGAGGCAATTTAGGTCTTGTTGAAAGCATTTGAATTAGCTAGGCTACCAGGGCAGTATCAGCTGATAGAAAACCTACTTCCAATCTGTTCTTGCATATCGTGTTGTGCATTAATTAGCCATGCTTTCCTAGACCAGAATTGGCAGACAAGTGATTCTTTGAAGGAGTTGGCTAGTGCTATGGATGCAAAATTTGTAAAATACTGAACAATTAATGACTTCAACATAGCCCTTGTTATTGCTACTATATTGGACCCCTCAAAGAAATTCGAATACCTTGAGTTTTTCTATGAGAAGATGTTTATAAATCTGAATGAGATTGCCAACAATGTCGAAGTAGCTAAGGACAGGATGAAGAAGTACTTCCAAAAATACGAACAGCTTGTCAAGAGAAATATCCAAGTTTGTTATGCTAGTGATGCTAGTAGTAGCTAGCCTTGGCTTACCAGTTCTTGGGAATTAAGCAGAAAATTGAGGAAGAGTTTACGCAATACAGATCACAAAGGAGAGGAAGGCTCTGATCCTAAGTCAGAGCTTGATTTGTATCTGGAAGAAGAGTTCAAGAGAAGCACGAACTTTGATGTCTTGTCATGGTGGGAGCAACATGCTGAAAAGTATCAGGTGCTATCGGTGATGCATGGCTCGAGACTTCCTTGCAATATCTCTATCCATCCACCGTGTCATCGATCAGAGTCAGCTTTCAGTTGTAGTGGTAGGATTCTAGGGATACTCAAGCTCATTAACTTCAAAAATGCTTGAAGCGTTAGTGTGCGGAAAGGATTGTTTGACTAGAACACCAAATAATGAAGGTATAACAATTATTTTTGTATACATGTTCGACATATTACAATTTGTATGAACACTTTTAATTTCTTGTGTAGGTGAAAAGGAAGCCCAGTCAGAGCCGTGAAGATGAGATTTTCTACATGACGACCCTCCAAGGTACTAACAATCTTTGTTTCCAGGCAATGGCACTAACTATTGGCCTGAACAAATCAGGTGCACTTAATTTTGATTGGATATTTACTAGCAAAATAATAGTCATATGGCAATGCTGTTGACTATCTTTATTATACTTTTGCTTCACCACCAGATCAATAAACTAGAATAGGCTGTTTTTGGTCGTGACACATAAACCATGTGTACTGTCATGCTGACATTCTTTTAATTTTTTTTTTCAGTTCTATTGCTTGGCACAAGAGTGGCTCCATCAGCTGGTCAAAATTGAAGAACGGTATTTATAAAGTAGCCATCTTCTGCAAAGGTGATTGCAACAATTTTCTGCAAAAGTTACCATGATTCATTGTATGACTGCCCTGGTATAAAGTTGTAACAAGCATAATATCCAAGGTTGGGTGCTAACTGATGGGCCTTGCTGTTGTTGTTAACCACCATATTTGAGTAGTGTTCATTCTCACATTAATTAGTACTTAC
Source organism: Guadua angustifolia (assembly GCA_036346375.1). Classification (NCBI taxonomy): domain Eukaryota; kingdom Viridiplantae; phylum Streptophyta; class Magnoliopsida; order Poales; family Poaceae; genus Guadua; species Guadua angustifolia. The sequence continues at coordinate 15,427 of JAYEVE010001206.1, forward strand.
CTAGTAGCATGTAGTACAAACTGCAGCCCGGCCAGAAGCACAATTAATGAATCGCTAGCTCAATCTATCTATTACAATCGCTAGCTCAATCTGCTGCCATACATGCATGCAGTAGAAGCGCAATCGCTGCTACAATAATCTATTACAGTTGAAACCATTCCTTCCTTGTGGGTTTGAAACCAAACAGTGAAATGCTTATGGTTTTTCATTAACTGGTGCGTAGCTTACGGATTGGTGCAGGGTGCCAGGCCTAACTGGAAGCTAGGGAAGAGAGCTCCTCAAATCATCAAGCTTAATTAGACTCCAAATTGCTTTCCTCGTGCTTACGCCGACAAGCCGGACCCACCAAACCGTGGCATCATCTTCAAGCTTGTGCCCGAATGGCAACTATGCACAAGGCCGCTAACGCCTCGCCGTGCCTCTGCCGACTTGAGACGCCTCGCCGAGCATGCCGCATTCCCTCGCTCGACGATCGATTAAACTCCATGCACTGGACTCATCGATTCTTCGCTGCCGCCGCTAATCGGCAGACCGCAGGCTCGAAGTTCAAACCATTTTTTTTCTTTTTTTTTGCTTTCGAGCCTCCTTCAAACCAGCCCGCGATCTTTGTTTTTTTTCCTTTCTATGCCATGCTTTTTGCTTCACGCACGATCATTTTCATTTCTCGATTCTGATTTTTCTAATCACCATCTGCATTTTCATTCATGCTACTTCTCATAACGTTGAATTGTTCATTTTCACAATTTTTTTATTTCACTTTTTGACATACAGTTGAGATGCTCCATCTCTAACCATTGTCATGTCATAAGCATTTGCCACAATGGTTGAGAGAGTCATTGCCTCAACTATTGTAACGTGTCCTAAGAATGAGTGCAAAAATATTGGAATAGAATACCTTAAACGGTGTACAATGAATCCTCAAAGTGTCAGTCTCATTGCCCTGAGCTCTCACCCTTCTGGCCCTTTCAGGGCAATGATGACGCCATCGTGGTTTCAGATAAGTTGAGAAGTGAACTCACAGCAGGTGGAATTCGATAGAAATCGATGAAAATAGCTAGGAATTACTCGAACTATATGGAGATGGCGTAGAGCTAGAGAATTAATCCAAATCAATTAATATGTCCAAATCAATACTATCTGAAAGAATTGATCGATCGACAGTGGGTCGCGTCAAGGCTCTCATGGGTTGATCCAGCTGACGAGGCTCGCCTTTGATCTCTTCGCTAAAATGCATAAATATCATAACTCTTTCATATGTACAACAACAATTATTTGCCATTGTCAGAGGTAGTGTACCACATAGGCCATTCAGGAGGTTATTTAGTAGTAACAAAACAAAAGGCATATAGATATCGCCTAATTCATAGTATCAACTATCAACTAGTACAGTCTACAACTCGACATAGGAATGCCGAATGCATCTTGGCACGAGTTGGCCTTCTAGCTAGCTCTATTGGTTGCATGCGTGGTCGTGATCGCAAGACAGGTGCCGAGCAACAGATTCTTCAATCTCCCGCCTCGACAACTTAGCTAGCATCGCTCATCTCCCTATCTCGTCCCTCCTCCCCCGTGACGACGACGCATGGCGAGCAAACTAGCTAGAGGATCCATCTGCTGTTGATGGCCAAAGGGCGATTCTAGAGGATCCACCATAAACAAGACGATCCCTCAAGATTCACCGCTTCCTACCAGATCTACTTTCTACACGGCCAGGCTTCTCGACTAAGTTCGTATGAGGCTCAAGGAGCACTCGTGAGAAGATCGAGAGATTCGATGGATTTACCTCGGCTTCATCGTGGAGCCTCGCCCATCCCCCGCCTCGAGCTTTTAAGATTACATTGCAGGCATGCTACGGAGATGACAAGGAAAAGGGAATGCTTCCGCCGATCAGCCGATGTAGTGTGTCTTAGGGTTTAATTTGTTTTCCGGTCCTACGGACGTGATGTGTCCGTCCCGCTAAAGGTGACGGGCCGGCTGGTCATGGGTCTCGTGGTTTCTGCCGCGCCTCGCTCTGTACAGATTGAACATCATATCTCGCTTGAGAACTGCTGGAGACAAGATGACACAAGTCTTGAAATCACTCTGTTGGTGGTGCAAGGTAATTCAAGTAGGTCCAATTTCATCAGTTGCTCATGAGCACTCTTGTAACAATGGACATTATGGAAGAGAGGTATTAAATCAACGTGTGTCGACTATATATTTGCGAGAGCAGCAGTCATCGGTGTGGACTGCCTTAGGTTTGACTTGAGAGTGTGCTCAGGAACACAAGTGTAGACATTGAGAACTGCTTTCCCTACAAAGGTCAGTTGAAGCTTTGTGTGTTTGAATTAGTATAATGTGTGAGAAATAAATGAAAGGTGAAGAAACCCCCATTGGATCCACCCTTGAATGGCACGTATGTAATTTTGCTAAAGTGTTTCAACACTCACTATCAAGGGTGTCAAAAGGATCGTATTATCCAAATTATCTGGTGCATGAATTCGTATCCGAATCTAATTATCCGTATCCGTGTCTATATTGAGTTATCCAGTTTTAGATCTGAATCCACAAATATTTCTAACTATTTGGATCTGTATCAATTATCCGAATTATTCAAATTAGTCCAATCCTTCTGTTCCAGATAGATGCAACCTACACCCAACATCTCCTCCATGTCAATATGTCACCTAATCCACTTCAATATGCGTGCTGTGCCAAGCTACCATAGCCCATGAATATAAACCGTACCTTTTCACTATGATAATATTTGAGAATTAAATTATTATGTGAATATAATTGTTGACTTTATTGTACAAATTTATGTATTATAGCAAATAAACATTTACAATATAATGATTCCGCTAATTATTTTCCTACATGGTATATCTTTTCATGTAATGTTTTGGTGTATGTTGCATGCTAATAAGATATCCCTATTGGTATCTGAGAACATCCAGATCCATATCCAGGTGGATACGGGGCCGCATCATGAAAGGATTCGAATCTGTATCCTATCTGAGAGGATCTAGATCTATATCTGTATCCATTTGGTAAATATGGATTTGGATCTGATTTTACTATTATCCGATCTGTTGACATCCCTATTCACTATTGTTTATGAACAGTAACATCTTATTGTCTTTTGAGCAAAATTATACTTTTGCCTCCTTAAACTAGCTAAGTCTCACTTAGCCTCAAGAATAAATTAATTTTTGGGCCAACCAAATGAACTTAAAATTTACTTTTCTAGTCACTCGAGTACCCTTTTTAAAAATAAATTTGAATTTTCAAAATTTTCACATTCAAACTTTTTAGAATTTTCAATGCGTAAAAATTTGAATATTGGGTGTAAATATGAATATGAAGTTTCACAATTTTCAACTTCATTTTTTGGTATTTTCAACTTCACAATCTTTCGTGAGGGAGGCTCTGATCCTAAGTCAGAGCTTGATTCGTATCTGGAAGAAGAGTTCAAGAGAAGCACGAACTTTGATGTCTTGTCATGGTGGGAGCAACATGCTGAAAAGTATCAGGTGCTATCGGTGATGCATGGCTCGAGACTTCCTTGCAATATCTCTATCCATCCACCGTGTCATCGATCAGAGTCAGCTTTCAGTTGTAGTGGTAGGATTCTAGGGGATACTCGAAGCTCATTAACTTCAAAAATGCTTGAAGCGTTAGTGTGCGGAAAGGATTGTTTGACTAGAACACCAAATAATGAAGGTATAACAATTATTTTTGTATACATGTTCGACATATTACAATTTGTATGAACACTTTTAATTTCTTGTGTAGGTGAAAAGGAAGCCCAGTCAGAGCCGTGAAGATGAGATTTTCTACATGATGACCCTCCAATGTACTAACAATCTTTGTTTCCAGGCAATGGCACTAACTATTGGCCTGAACAAATCAGGTGCACTTAATTTTGATTGGATATTTACTAGCAAAATAATAGTCATGTGGCAATGCTGTTGACTATCTTTATTATACTTTTGCTTCACCACCAGATCAATAAACTAGAATAGGCTGTTTTTGGTCGTGACACATAAACCATGTGTACTGTCATGCTGACATTCTTTTAATTTTTTTTTTCAGTTCTATTGCTTGGCACAAGAGTGGCTCCATCAGCTGGTCAAAATTGAAGAACGGTATTTATAAAGTAGCCATCTTCTCTGCAAAGGTGATTGCAACAATTTTCTGCAAAAGTTACCATGATTCATTGTATGACTGCCCTGGTATAAAGTTGTTGAAAGTGCATCTAGGCACTTATGTTATTTTGGTGATTAATGACAAACGCATATAAGGATAATCTATATAATTGTGTAAATGCTTAACTTAGTGCTTAACAAATGATAAACCTCTAATATGATTATATTGCTATGAGGCTAACATGTTCATTGCCAAGTTGAGTATTAGTCTCATCTATTTAGAGAAAAAATCAAGTGGGATGGTTAAGCAAAGATAAGGTGCATAATTTTGGTATCTCTTCTATATTTGTTATTGCATTCCTTTTGTGTAAATGCATAGTGAACTCCAAGTAGCATGTTGATTATATATATGCACATTCGTTCATGTCATATTTATTTGTGCATATATATTCATTTGAGTTCATTATATGCCTTGTTTTTGGTATGCATGTATTAACTAGAGTTAAACTTCACATTGCAATAGATTGACTAGGTGCATGAATATTTTAGTTGTGTATCTTCTCATGCACATCCCTTAGTGAAGTTTAATCTAGAGTTGGATCACATATTTACTCTTATTTCAAATATTGTTTGCACATGTACAATTCGTGTATATTCTTCATGTGCTTCATTTAAAGTAAAAATTGTGATCCTTGTCATGATTTAATTGATTAATCATATTGGCAATCATCTCTCTAGTGCATATAGATCAATTACATATTCATCATGATGCACTTAGTAGAGAACATTTATAATGTCAAGTGTTTCCAGTTATATTATGCTTCGTTATATGAAACACTTGTAGCAATCAATTTCTCACAAATATCAATTTATTCATATCTATTGAGCTTTTGGGACTAATGTCTTTCATAAGTGATTTGGAAAGAATTATGTCCCGTGTGTGTATGATGACCAAGATATCTTGGAGGATGATCGTTAAGCCAAGGTCAACAAGACGGCGGTGTCACCAAGAGTTGAGGACTAAGTCAAGATCGACTTGGCGTGGAGATCGTCGAGAGAGGATGATCAAGTCAAGGTTGATAGGACGAGAGTCTCATGAGGTGAATCGACTCAAGTTGAACAAAGGCGAAGATATCATCAATCATTTGGTAAAAGACATCATGCACATTGCATCCACGGAGAAAACGGCATGCGGATTAAATGTAAGACTTAGATTTCTTGTTTGAATTTGAGTCTAAGGATTATTGTACTATTAAGAGGATCTGACGTTGAATGACTTTTAGGCGTGTCAAGTGCTCAAGTGATCCATCCTTGTGAAATTTAGAGAGAAAGTGGTGTTGGTGGTCTTGGGAAAGTGAGGGTTGTAGGTCTCCCTTGAATTCTTTGTGAAATATGAATTTATCCTTTGATATTTGGGTAGTGAGACCTTGTTAGTTGTGTAGCCCTTGTTCTTAGCTTTCAATAGAGTCCAAGTTCACTGAAATCGGAGTTCGGAGTCAAAAGTTATGTTCGTTTTGGTCGAGCTGCTCAGTGCACATCGGATAGTCCGATGTTGACATCGGAAAGTCCGATGTGGACTTAAAAAATTTTGTGAAACTTGACTTTGAAAATGGGTTCTCTCTGGAAATATCGGATAGTCCGATGTTGATATCAGATAGTCCGATGTTCCAATATCGGATAGTCCGATGTCTAATATCGGATAGTCCGATGTTCACTTGGAAATCTGGAAATTTACACACATCGGATAGTTCGATGTTCCATATCGGAAAGTCCGATCTGTGCTTTTTATTCACAAAATTTGAATTTGAGTGGAGTCGATCTGGAGTTTACACATCGGATAGTCAGATGTTCAACATCGAATAGTCCGATGTGGGTCCGACGGGGCATAACGGCTAGTTTTTGGAGCCTCTATTTAAAGCCCTCCCTCTTCATTTGAAGAATTTTGTTGCTCCACTAGTTTGAAGTGTTCTCCACTTGTTCTTGAGCCCCTAAACACCACTTTACCCTTAGATCTAAGTGATCCTTTTGTGTGAAGGGTTGGGAAGAGTTTGAGAGTGAGGTGTTAGGTTGAGTGTGTGTTGAGGAAGAGTTGATCTTTGAGCACTTGAATTCATCTCCAAGTTTGTTCTTCGTGAGTATTTGTTACTCTTGGAGGTTGAGGACTCCTAGGCGGTTGGGAGGTCGCCTCGAGCCACCGGTTCTTTGTGTGGTGTCTTAGTAGGAAGTTTGTGAAGGTTCGATTCGCCTCACAATGAGAAGGGATCAAGAAGTGGCCGGCGAGTGCATTTGTGCAATCTGAGGAGGACAAGGGTCGAAGGAGACCCGGCTCAAGCGTGATCAAGCCTCAGCCGTGAGTGCAAGGTGCAACACCGGCGGCTAGCGGGTTGAAAGAGACCCCGTGTCTTGGTGGCCAAGACCGCGGCAGTGCTAAGTGCAACAGGGAGGAAGAGGGTTGAAAGAGACTCGGCTTGAGTCTAGCAAGGCGCCTCAGCGGAGGCGTGGGATCCTCAAGGATCCGAACCGGGTGAAAATCATCGTCTCCAAGTTTGCTTCTTACTTTTGCATTAGTATTTGTTTTTGAATCTAGTAATTGCTCGATCTACTTTTCTAGTGAGTTTTTAGCTAGGCCAACTAGCTTAATTTGGTATAGGAGTAATTGTTATAGCTAGCCTCGACTCCTTTTTGTTGCTTAGCCTTGCCTAGCTCTAACTTGTGATAAATCGATTGTTATCGCTCGATCGGATAATCCGATTGTGCATATCGGATAGTCCGATATCCAAAGTCGGATAGTCCGATCCTCTCTTCGCAAATTAGGTTTTAAATTTATAATTCGCCTATTCACCCCTCTGGCGACATCCCTGTCCTTTCAATTGGTATCGAGCTTGGTCTCTCATTTTATTAGACTTAACCGCCAGAGAGTAAAGGATGTCGACTAGAGGATTAGAGCACTCACACGTTCTACATGCTAGATGGGTTAAATTATGCTCATTGGAAATTAAGTATGATTTCTTATTTTAAATCCATGAGCCCCCAAATATGGTGGATCGTAGATGTAGGCTTTTCATCTCCATTGAATGAAGATAATCCTCTCTTGAAGGGAGATGAAATGCATACATCTCGACGCTCAAGTGCTAATGTTTTATTTTATGTTGTGAGCGATGAACTCTTTGATAGAATATGCAATCTCTCGAGCGCTCATGAGATGTGGTTAAAGCTTCAAGATCTATTTGAATCATCCACGTCAATTGAAGATTGCATTAAGGAAGAGATGTCGGGAGGTGAAACCACAAGCTCCACCTCAAGCTCAAGCGATGAAGAACCAAGCATCTCCATCGACCTCAATCTCGCCTCAAGCAACGATGAAGATTCACTTCCATCACAAATCCGTTGCTTCATGGCGAAAGGTAAGAATGAGGTAAGTGATGATGATGATGATGAGCTCTCCTACAATGAACTTGTATATATGATAAAGGAGCTAACTAAGCATCTTCGGAAGGAGAAGAAGAAATTCAAAAATTTGACGAAGGAACATACCTTACTTCAAAATTCTTACAATGATTTAAAAGAAAATCATGAACTTCTCCTTCACAAGAAATTCATTAAGTCTAGAGTGGATGTTGCCATCCAATGTGATTTAGTAGATGAATTGCCATGCTTAAATTCCAATTCTACTTCATGCAATTCATCTAATAATAATAGCACGTCTATCTCTAGTGATTATTTACCTTGTTGCTCGAACTCAAATGGTTCAACTTTCTCTAGTGCTTGTTGTACTAACAATCTTGTAGAGGAAAATAAAGAGCTCAAGGCTCAAGTCATTAGATTAGAAAATGACTTGAAGAGGTGCGTAAAGGGAAAAGCCATCCTCGGCGAGATCTTGAACAAGCCAAGGCGCCTCAAGATAGCGAGGACTCGGCTCTAACTCCAAGAGGAGAAGAGCAAGAAGAAGCACAATGCAAGAATGAAGACAATTGTGTGCTTCGGATGCAACAAGAAGGGCCACTTCGCCTCCGTGTGCCCTAACCAAGTGGATAATAAGGCCACACCATCAACAATGAGGCAAACCGATAAAGAGCAAGTCAAGAAGAAGAGACGCTCAAAGCCTACTTGCTACAATTGTCGGGTAAAGGGACACATCGGTAAAGATTGTCCCAAAGGTATGAACCCTAAGCCTACTCATCATTTCAATGATTATTTGCTTAGGAAGGACAAGAATGGAAATGTGTTTGCCAAGCTTTTCAAGTCCCCTATGCCCGCTCAAAATGATGTTCATTTGCATAGGAAGAGTATTTCTAGAAATGTATTTGCTCAAAATGCTAGACTTCCTAAGGATAAGAAAATTTATGATGATCTTATGCTTAGGAAAATAATTATAACAAAACATTTGCTAGAAATGCTAGATCCTCTAAGCCACTTCATAATTTCAATTATCATATGCTTAGAAGGAATCAAACCGAAGTAGTTTTGCAAAATACAATGGCCCTTCTAAGTCCTCTCACTTAAATCCAAATCGTCACTTAGGAGGAATAATAACCGCAAAACTATTTCTAGTCATGTTAGTCTTATTAAAAATGCTAATATAAGGACCATTTGGGTTCCTAAATCTATTGTGATTAACATTGGGACCCAACAAGAATTGGGTACCAAATATCGCCTAAAAGTTTGTTAGGCAATATGAGATGGATTGGACGCTTGGTTTCATTAAGAATATAAGAACTTCATCAAATTACAAGTTGGAACCAAGCATGAAGACAATCAAGTCCAACATGAGCCAACGTCATCTCGGTAACAAGCATTTAATTTGATTACTATTTTGCTTCTAGCCTTGTGTAGGTTTAGACGCATTAGTATCATGCAAATATTGAGTTAATTGCTTGTTGTGAGTACTTGCTCTCACCTCTTATCTATTCTCTTATTGCAATCTTGAGCAAGTTTGGGATAGTGGCACATTAAGAGGGAGTGTTAATTCATATCCATATATAATACATCCCTACATGTGCCCATATTTATATAAGTGCTAATATATATATTCAAAATCAAGCCATTTAGCCAAAAGTCAAAATTTTGTATACTATTAGCATTCTTGTGAAAACTAGTTGCAAAATGTATACAAATGCTTTTTGAAATGTTTGCAAAGGTTTTGGATGTACAAAATCTATTTTGAAAAGAAAATGAGTTTCATGTCCAAAATCTAGATAATAGTATCTTATTTTGGATTTAAACTTATAATTTTCATAGAATTAAAAGTAAAATGTTTTCGAAAGAAATTCCAAAACGAAAATCCTAGAGTTGGTCATTCTTAACAATTCTCGTATTCAAAAGTTTTTTAAAAGACCAACTTATCAAAAGTTATTTGTTTTTGAAACTCGCCGAAAAACTATACTTGACCCATAATGGTCATATTCCAGCACTATGTGAGTTTCACCGTTTGGACTGGATACCTTGCCATATCTTGGTTCCGAATGGCTTTATAAACTCCTACACAAAAGTTTGAATCTAATTGTTATCTCATTCCCTTCAATTGGTATTTCATTCTCGTCATTTGAATTTGATCTTTTGTGTTGGTTTGTATTTGACTTTGATTTTCATGTGGTTCTTCCAAAGAACCTTCTTTGGACAAAAGTCAAAAAAAGTGTGTTTAAAAAGTCTAAATTTGTGAAAAGCCTTGCAAAAGTGTTCTATTATGTATTTCAAAAAGTTTTGCAAGCTTCCAAAAGGAGAAATCCTTTCTTGGAAATTAATTTGGCCAAAATATTTGGGTTTAACTCAAATATACCTACAAGTAGTATTTTGGCATTCAAATTGGATTTCATTGTAGTCATTAGAAATTCATAGCTTCAAAATGAATTCCAAATTATCCAAGCCATGAGAATTCAGATTATGGATGAAATCAAATTTGAAGTTGCACTTTGAGGTCTTTATGAAGTTTGTTTTCCTTTTCATGCCTCAAAGAGCATTTTTGCCAAATTTGTGCTAATAGAAAAATCGTTGAAAACAAAAGTTGTTTCAAAACCTTCAAAATGGTCTAAAGTTGGTTTCCTGAAAATTTCAAATCATTTAGAACTTATTTGAAGTGTTTTCAATTAATATCGACTTAATTTTAAAATTGGTATCTTCCGATTTACGGAACTTTTAACTAATCGGAATATCCGATTTCAAGTATCGAATATCCGATACATCCTCAGAAAATCTGGTTTCTGGAATTTTCATCGTATCGGAACATCCGATAATCGTATCGGAATATCCGATATCTGGAGTTCTCAACGTATCAGGAATATCCGATCTCAAGTCGGAACTTCCAATTGGCCTATTTTTTTTAATTGGATTGGATTTCAAGCTTGGTATCAGTCTAGTATTCAATTAAATTGAGAAGTGATACTCACTTGATCTTTGAAAAGACAAAACTTGTGCAATTCAAATGCAAACAACTCCATGATTCATTTGTTGAATATCTTGGGGAGTTTACTTATTGCAAGTTTTGGGCACTTAATTGCTTCCAAGTGGTATCATCTTATTAATGTACTCGATACTCTTTACGAATCTTTGTGATTTAGATTTTAAAATTCAAAAGAAAATCCAAGTTGTCTTGATCTATCTTAGATTTTCTTGATCTATCTTAAGTTGTCATTCTCTTTGATACCCAGAAATGCTTATTGCTCTGATACTCATCAATTTTATCGATTATACTTTAAAGTGATATCTAATTTATCAAATGGTATTTGTTTTGGGTTCCTCATTTAACCCTCTTTAGGCAAAATTTGTGGATTCTTCAAAAGAATCATGATGTGAGCTTTGTAAAGCCTAATAAAATGAAGAGTGAGTTATTTGATTTTGTTTCAAATAACTCGTGTGATACCCTTCTTTCGCCTTTTTGTGCATCTCTTACATGTGGTTCTTCAAAAAGCCAAAAAGGGATAAATGTTGTTTTTAAAGTGGTTTTCTAAAAACTCCAAATATGGTCTGTTTTCATGGTTTCACTCTTTTGGGCCATATAAAGAAAAAGTGTGCGAAATTCTTGAATCTTATTAGAAATTCTCTTGTAAGCTTAAGAGTGAACTCGAATGTGTTTTAAACATATTCTCTCTTTAAAGTGGACTTCAAGAGTTAACTTTGAATGAGTTTCAAATGTTTTTATTGTAAATTGGTGTAATAAAATCTTCAATTGGTATCTTGAATTTTTTTTTTCAAACTGTATGCAAAGAGTATTGTCTTGTATATCATCTATATTGTGCATCTTGTACTTAGACATTATCAAACTAACTTGGGTCAAATTAAAAGATATTTGTTCCCGAAAATCGTGTGTTTGTCTATTGATGTTCAAGGTATTGGAAAAGGGGTCATCTTCGACGGTGGGATGAAGGAAATGGAGGAGCTCCATAGTCCGAGGGATCTAAGGCCGCACCACTTACATCTTGTGAACCATGACTACATTTAAATTGGTATCATTGAACACATTCTTTACCTAAATCTTGGATATAATTGGTATCATATCTTGCCTAGATTTAGGGGGAGCTTAAAATTATTGTCCTATTCCTAGCTCCTTAATTTTATTATGTTCTCCCTAATCATTTATTGAGTGTGCCATCAAGGGGGAGAACAGATTTTATTAAATAAACACTAAGGATCTTTTAAGCACCTTTTTGGGATTAATGACAAAAGGGGGAGAATTTATGGATTTATCAATTGTCCCCTAATCGATTGACAAAAAGGGATAATTTGTAAGTATGATCTCTTATTGCTTCTCCGTGTTTGTTTTATTGCTAAATATCTTAATATTGTCATTTGGTGCAATTGATAATAAGTTTGTCATAAATCACCAAAAAGGGGGAGATTGAAAGTGCATCTAGACACTTATGTTATTTTGGTGATTAATGACAAACGCATATAAGGATAATCTATATAATTGTGTAAATGCTTAACTTAGTGCTTAACAAATGATAAACCTCTAATATGATTATATTGCTATGAGGCTAACATGTTCATTGCCAAGTTGAGTATTAGTCTCATCTATTTAGAGGAAAATCAAGTGGGATGGTTAAGCAAAGATAAGGTACGCAATTTTGGTATCTCTTCTATATTTGTTATTGCATTCCTTTTGTGTAAATGCATAGTGAACTCCAAGTAGCATGTTGATTATATATATGCACATTCGTTCATGTCATATTTATTTGTGCATATATATTCATTTGAGTTCATTATATGCCTTGTTTTTGGTATGCATGTATTAACTAGAGTTAAACTTCACATTGCAATAGATTGACTAGGTGCATGAATATTTTAGTTGTGTATCTTCTCATGCACCTCCCTTAGTGAAGTTTAATCTAGAGTTGGATCACATATTTACTCTTATTCCAAATATTGTTTGCACATGTACAATTCGTGTATATTCTTCATGTGCTTCATTTAAAGTAAAAAGCATGATCCTTGTCATGATTTAATTGATTAATCATATTGGCAATCATCTCTCTAGTGCATATAGATCAATTACATATTCATCATGATGCACTTAGTAGAGAACATTTATAATGTCAAGTGTTTCGGTTATATTATGCTTCGTTATATGAAACACTTGTAGCAATCAATTTCTCACAAATATCAATTTATTCATATCTATTGAGCTTTTGGGACTAATGTCTTTCATGAGTGATTTGGAAAGAATTAGGTCCCGTGTGTGTATGATGACCAAGATATCTTGGAGGATGATCGTTAAGCCAAGGTCAACAAGACGGCGGTGTCACCAAGAGTTGAGGACTAAGTCAAGATCGACTTAGCGTGGAGATCGTCAGAGAGGATGATCAAGTCAAGGTTGATAGGATGAGAGCCTCATGAGGTGAATCGAGTCAAGTTGAACAAAGGCGAAGATATCATCAATCATTTGGTAAAGACATCATGCACATTGCATCCACGGAGAAGGCGGCATCTTGGATTAAATGTAAGACTTAGATTTCTTGTTTGAATTTGAGTCTAAGGATTGCTAGTACTATTAAGAGGATCTGACGTTGAATGACTTTTAGGCGTGTCAAGTGCTCAAGTGATCCATCCTTGTGAAATTTTGAGAGAAAGTGGTGTTGGTGATCTTTGGGAAAGTGAGGGTTGTAGGTCTCCTTGAATTCTTTGTGAAATATGAATTTATCCTTTGATATTTGGGTAGTGAGACCTTGTTAGTTGTGTAGCTCTTGCTCTTAGCTTTCAATAGAGTCCAAGTTCACTTTGAAATCGGTCAGTCAAAAGTTATGCTCGTTTTGTGTTTTTTCGGTCACATCGGATAGTCGATGTTGACATCGGAAAGTCCGATGTGGACTTAAAAAATTTTGTGAAACGACTTTGAAAATGGGTTCTCTCTGGAAATATCGGATAGTCCGATGTTGATATCGAGATAGTCCGATGTTCCAATATCGGATAGTCCGATGTCCGATATCGGATAGTCCGATGTTCACTTGGAAATCTGAATTTACACATCGGATAGTCCGATGTTCCATATCGGAAAGTCCGATCGTGCTTTTATTCACAAAATTTGAATTTAGTGGAGTCGATCGGAGTTTTACACACATCGGATAGTCAGATGTTCAACATCGAATAGTCCGATGTGGGTCGACCGAGGCATAACGGCTAGTTTTTTAGAGCCTCTATTTAAAGCCCTCCCTCTTCATTTGAAGGAACATTGCTCCACTAGTTTGAAGTGTTCTCCACTTGTTCTTGAGCCCCTAAACACCACTTTACCCTTAGATCTAAGTGATCCCTTTTGTGTGAAGGGTTGGGAAGAGTTTGAGGAGTGAGGTGTTAGGTTGAGTGTGTGTTGAGGAAGAGTTGATCTTTGAGCACTTGAGTTCATCTCCAAGTTTGTTCTTCGTGAGTATTTGTTACTCTTGGAGGTTGAGGACTCCTAGGCGGCTAGGAGGTCGCCTCTGAGCCACCGGTTCTTTGTGTGGTGTCCGTAGGAAGTTTGTGAAGGTTGATTCGCCTCTGCAGAGGAAGGATCAAGAAGTGAAGCCGGCGAGTGCATTTGTGCTGTCTGGGAGGACAAGGGTCGAAGGAGACCCGGCTCAAGCGTGATCAAGCCTCAGCCGTGAGTGCAAGGTGCAACACCAGGCGGCCTAGCGGGTTGAAAAAGACCCCGTGTCTTGGTGGCCGAGACGCCCGTGAAGTGCTAAGTGCAACACCGGGAGGAAGAGGGTTGAAAGAGACTCGGCTTGAGTCTAGCAAGGCCGCCTCAGCGGAGACGTAGGATCCCCTCAAGGATCCGAACTTCGGGTGAAAAATCATCGTCTCCAAGTTTACTTCTTACTTTTGCATTAGTATTTGTTTTTGAATCTAGTAATTGCTCGATCTACTTTTCTAGTGAGTTTTTCGCTAGGCCAACTAGCTTAATTTGGTATAGGAGTAATTGTTATAGCTAGCCTACGACTCCTTTTGTTGCTTAGCCTTGCCTAGCTCTAACTTGTGATAAATCTGATTGTTATCGCTCTGATCGGATAATCCGATTGTGCATATCGGATAGTCCGACATCCAAAGTCGGATAGTCCGATATCCAAAGTCGGATAGTCCGATCCCTTTGCTGCAAATTAGGTTTTAAATTTATAATTCGCCTATTCACCCCCCCTCTAGGCGACATCCCCTGTCCTTTCAGTTGTAACAAGCATAATATCCAAGGTTGGGTGCTAACTGATGGGCCTTGCTGTTGTTGTTAACCACCATATTTGAGTAGTGTTCATTCTCACATTAATTAGTACTTACCTAGTAGCATGTAGTACAAACTGCAGCCCGGCCAGAAGCACAATTAATGAATCGCTAGCTCAATCTATCTATTACAATCGCTAGCTCAATCTGCTGCCATACATGCATGCAGTTGAAGCGCAATCGCTGCTACAATAATCTATTACAGTTGAAACCATTCCTTCCTTGTGGGTTTGAAACCAAACAGTGAAATGCTTATGGTTTTTCATTAACTGGTGCGTAGCTTACGGATTAGTGCAGGGTGCCAGGCCTAACTGGAAGCTAGGGAAGAGAGCTCCTCAAATCATCAAGCTTAATTAGACTCCAAATTGCTTTCCCTCGTGCTTCGCCGACAAGCGGGACCCACCAAAGCTGTGGCATCATCTTCAAGCTTGTGCGAATGGCAAACTATCTTGCTGCGCTCGTGGCGTCGACTCGAGACGCTACGCTCCCGAGCGATCCCTCTGCTGACCACGGAGCAGGCGGCGGCGTCGTATGAAGACCATGACCGGCCATTTGTCACCTTTTCTGGGACACATGCGGTCGTGGGACGAAGCAAATTAAACCCTAAGATGCACATTCATCATCGGCGGAAGCATTCCTCCTTTCCCTTGTCATCTCTGCCACCGCGCTTGCAATCGTGCGCAAAGAAACTCAGAGCAGGGGTTGGAGGCGAGCTCCCCGACGAAGCCCAGGTAAATCCATCCATCTCTTCGTCTTCTCACTATGCTCCTTGAGCCTCCTTCTAAACTTCGATTAGAGTAGCCTGGCGGTGGCGGATCGCGGTCTGGCGAGAGCGAGTAATCTTGTAGGATCGTCTTGTTCGTGGTGGATCCTCTAGATCGCCCTTGGCCATCAACAGCAGCGTGGATCCACTAGTTAGATTGCTCGCCATGCGATCGTCGAGGGAGGAGAGCTGAATGGGGAGATGAGCGATGCTAGCTAAGTTGTCGGGCGGAGATTGAAGAATCTGCTTTGCTCGGTCACCTTGTCGCGATCTGACCATGCATGCAACCAGCAGAGCTAGCTAGAAGGCCAACTCGCACCCGATTGCATTCGGCATTCCTATGTCGAATTGTAGACTGTACTAGTTCATAGTTGATACTATGAATTAGGTTAGATCTATATGCCTTTTGTTTTGTTAATACTAAATAACCTCCTGAAAGGCCTATGTGGTACACTATCTCTGACAATGGCCAATAACTGTTGTTGTACATATGAAATAGTTTTGATATTTATGTATTTTAGCGAAGAGACCAAGACGAGCCTCGTCGGCTGGATCAATCATGAGCCTTGAGGCGACCCTTATCGATCGACCAATTCTTTCCTTTAGTATTGATTTGGACATATTAATTGATTTGGATTAATTCTCTAACTCTAACCATCTCCGTATAGTTCGAGTAATTCCCTAGCTATTTTCATCGATTTCTATCAGGTACCCCCTGCGCTCGCGCGTTCACCCTCAACATACCGGCCACGATGGCGCCGTCATTTGTACCCCAAAGGGCCAAGAAGGGTGAGCTCCGAGGGCATGCCGACAACGACTGAGTTCTGGTGTACACCTTCGGGTATTCTATTCCATTTTTTTCCTCCATTCTTAGGACCACGTACAATAGTTGAGGCGATAGCTATCTCTAACCATTGTCATGTCATAAGCATTTTTGCGTCAATGGTTAGATAGATAGCATCTCAACTATTATGCGTGTCCTAAGAGGAGTGCAAAATATTGGAATAGATTACGATTAGTCTACTACGAGCATGATGCTGTCCTCTGAGCTCTGATTCTGGCCTAGACTGACAGCGTGTCATGAAGAGGTACCTAGGAATGATAGAAATCGATGAAATAGCTAGAATTACGAACTATATGGAGATGGTGAGAGCTAGAGAATTAATCCGTCATTATGTCCAAATCAATACTGCGAAAGAATTGATCGTCGACAAGGTGCGTTGCTGATTAGGAATCGAGGCTCGCTTGATCTCTTCGAAAATGCATAATATCATAACTCTTTCATATGTCAACAACAATTATTTGCCATTGTCGAGGTAGTGTACATAGGCCATTCAGAGGTTATTTAGTAGTAACAAAAAGACATATAGATATCGCCTAATTCATAGTATCAACTATTAAATAGCAGTCTACAATGACATAGGAATCGAATGCGAGCAAATAGTTGGCCTTCTAGTAGCTCTATTGGTTGCATGCATCGATCGCACAGGTGACCAAGCTAGAATTCTTCAACTGACAATTAGCTAGCATGATTCGTCCCTCCCTCTGCGCCGATGTATGCGTGTGCAATCTAGCTAGAGGATCCATGCAGCAGTGTTGATGGCGATGGCGTGTCTAAGATCCACCATAACAAGACGATCTGGTTACTACTGCTTCGGCAGATATGTTCGCATGGCTACTCGACTAAGTTGAGAAGAGGCTCAAGGAAACTTGTGAAGGCGGAGATGGATTTACAGGCCGTCGAGCTTGCCTCATCAGCCTCAGCTTACGATGGCACGGCGCAGATGACAAGAAAAGGATCGCTCGTCGATGTAGTGTGTGTCTCTTAGGGTTTAATTTTATACGTCGAGACGGTGGATGTGTCCGTCGGCTAAAGGTGATAAATGTCTTAGTCTCTGCGTCGGTCGAGCGCTTCCGTTCCGTGCTAGATTGAACATCATATCTCGCTTGAGAACTGCTGGAGACAAGATGACACAAGTCTTGAAATCACTCTGTTGGTGGTGCAAGGTAATTCAAGTAGGTCCAATTTCTTCAGATTGCTCGCGAGCACTCTTGTAACAATGGACATTATGGAAGAGAGGTATTAAATCCTTATCGACTATATATTTGCGAGGCGGCGGGTCATCGGTGTGGGCTTGCCTTAGGATTGACTTGAGAGTGTGCTCGGGACACACAAGTGTAGACATTGAGCGCTTTCCCTACAAAGGTCGTTGGAAGCTTTGTGTGTTTGAATTAGTATAATGTGTGAGAAATAAATGAAAGGTGAAGAAACCCCATTGGATCCACCCTGAATAGCACGTATGTAATTTTGCTAAAGTGTTTCAACACTCACTATCAAAGTGTCAAAAGGATCGTATTATCCAAATTATCTGGTGCATGAATTAGTATCCGAATCTAATTATCCGTATCCGTGTCTATATTGAATTATCCGATTTTAGATCTGAATCACAAATATTTCTAACTATTTGGATCTGTATCAATTATCCGAATTATTCAAATTAGTCCAATCCTTCTGTTCCAGATAGATGCAACCTACACCCAACATCTCCTCCATGTCAATATGTCACCTAATCCACTTCAATATCGTCTTGTGCCAAGCTACCATAGCCCATGAATATAAACCGTACCTTTTCACTATGATAATATTTGAGAATTAAATTATTATGTGAATATAATTATTGACCTTATTGTACAAATTTATGTATTATAACAAATAAACATTTACAATATAATGATTCCGTTAATTATTTTCCTACATGGTATATCATTTCATGTAATGTTTTGGTGTATGTTGCATGCTAATAAGATATCCCTATTGGTATCTGAGAACATCTAGATCCATATCCAGGTGGATACGGGGCCGCATCATGAAAGGATTCGAATCTGTATCCTATCTGAGAGGATCTAGATCTATATCTGTATCCATTTGATAAATATGGATTTGGATCTGATTTTACTATTATCCGATCTGTTGACATCCCTATTCACTATTGTTTATGAACAGTAACATCTTATTGTCTTTTGAGCAAAATTATACTTTTGCCTCCCTTAAACTAGCTAAGTCTCACTTAGCCTCAAGAATAAATTCATTTTTGGGCCAACCAAATGAACTTAAAATTTACTTTTCTAGTCACTCGAGTACCCTTTTAAAAATAAATTTGAATTTTCAAAATTTTAGCATTCAAACTTTTAGAATTTTCAATGCGTAAAAATTTGAATTTTAGGTGTAAATATGAATATGAAGTTTCACAATTTTCAACTTCATTTTTGGTATTTTCAACTTCACAATCTTTCGTGAGGCTCTGATCCTAAGTCAGAGCTTGATTCGTATCTGGAAGAAGAGTTCAAGAGAAGCACGAACTTTGATGTCTTGTCATGGTGGGAGCAACATGCTGAAAAGTATCAGGTGCTATCGGTGATGCATGGCTCGAGACTTCCTTGCAATATCTCTATCCATCCACCGTGTCATCGATCAGAGTCAGCTTTCAGCTGTAGTGGTAGGATTCTAGGGGATACTCGAAGCTCATTAACTTCAAAAATGCTTGAAGCATTAGTGTGCGGAAAGGATTGTTTGACTAGAACACCAAATAATGAAGGTATAAGAGCAACTCCAGCAACGCTCTCCAAATCCCACTCTCCAAAAGCCACTTTTACAGAACTCTCCAAAAAAATGCCTCTCCATATCTCCTCCCTCTCCAACAACACTCTCCATATCACACTCCCTATCTTCTCTCTCCTATATTCTAATCATATTCCACATAACTGACATAACAGCAACCGTTTTTTTTACCGATACATTCAAACAACTATATTTAAATACGGGAATTTAAAAATTAAAATTTATTGTGACAACTATATTGTAACGGTTATCTTTGAACGGAAAAATTCGAACGGCTACAATAATAATAATAATAATAATAATAATAATATCATCCTTTGACAGCACAAGATGCATTAAAGCCTTCTACAATTGTCAAAATTAGCTGCCACATGTAAATGTTTTTGTCTTCAAGCTTCCTATCATTGTGATGACAGGTTTATTTCAGGACCAATCTCTGCCGAGTGCATAAAAGTATGTAGCCATCGCAATTCACAATCTGATTACATGGGAACAAAGGTTGATCGATCTCAAGATGATCACAGAGCATCAAATAAATCAGCATGCCACTCAAAATTTGGTTTAACCAGCCATACACTTCCAATGAGCTACTAAGAATTCACAAGCGTTTCAATTGACCTATTAAGAGTTCACAAACTGATATTATCAAAGAGCATGACAAGTCAATAGAATCACTATATCCTGCTAGCTAAAGTTGCTCAGAAACAGGTACAAAAATTGGATCATTCTTCCCTCCAGACTGACAAATAGGCCATAAATCCAGCAATGTAAGTATAATCTCCATTGCAATTGTTTTCCTTTCATAAGGGCCACTTGATCGACAATCTGCAGCCTTGTTTAGGCGATTCAGCAGCGCCTATCCAAGGTAATCTTGCGATCAACTCGAGACGCACCCTCTGCCGAGTACCTGAAAAGCAAACAAGCCAAGAATGGTCAGCACGCAATATGATTACAATCCTGTAAGGACTTATTTTGCTAGAAGGAATAGGTAACTTCCTTGACAATTGCTGCCTGCTTTCATCACACCTAAAATGGAGTAGATCTTGTTAAAGAAACAAGGCAACTACTTGCTTGACAAAAATCAATTATTGTAGATAGAACGCCAAAGTAACACATGCAACAGGAAGATCTCAAAAGCTTCTAATACTAATCATCACAGAAAGGGCTGGCCTGAAGAAATCACAAAAGTTTATGACCTATTTTCAGAATGCATCTCTATCTATCTGCAAGCATGCAACTACTGGCACTACATAACTAAGAAATATGAGCAGGATAACTTCAGTCCTATTTGGCCTAGCCTAACTTCAGTCACCTTATGTGCTTATAAGCTGATGTCAAGGTAGGGTAACATATTTTGGGCTAATCCAATAAGCTTTAGTCCTTGTACCACTTGATAACCCTGCCCTAAGCTAGTGGGAAGAACCTTTTGGTGCTTATAACTTGAAACCAACTAAAGCTGCTCTGAAAAAACTTCACCTAGGCCAACCATTCCCTGAATAGGTGCAACTGCAATGCACACCACTTGTTGAAATGACTAACATATATATGGCATAATCAATTGCAAAAGACAAGTAATTTTTGTAATTCTTCATATTGCAGATATGAAAGAATAAACTTACATGGGAACATCATTATCGAAATCATATTCATCGGGCCTTCGAGGATCAGAAGAAACCTACGCAATTTATGCGTTGCTTTCTTTTCCACTCCTCATAAAGCCAAAAAATGTATTGACAAAAATTTAATATCCTGCTAGAATAGTCAAGTTTCCTCTAACAAAACAAATGCAAATGAGCCCATGGACTTGCAATCTCTGCTGTTCAAGGCAAATAAATTTTGTGAAAAATCAATATTTAACAGTACAGAATGTGGAGAATAAAGGGAACTTTATGGGGACATCCGTCACAAGAGGGCACAATCGAATTTCTGAACAGGAATCTCTTCTCCCCAACAAAATAAACCAAAGCGAGAACAAAGCACATGAGCAAAGCAGATCCGATCCGGACGGATCGAGCACGTAAGGTGACCTCGCTTACCATTGCAGAGACTCGGCGGCGGTGGCGGCGTCCATCTTCGTTCGCGTACCCGTTAACGAGTTGTTCCGTGTGATTTTAGAGGGGAGGATTCGTTACGAGAGGGGGTCTACGGGCGGAATTACCATGGTCGGGATCGCGAGAAGACAGCAGCGGAGGAGATCTAGGTGTCGCCGCGGGAGTCATTGTCGGGGGAGGAGGCGTGCGTGCGGTGGTGTCGCGAAGGGGCGCCGAATCATCCCCGGAGCCGAACCATCCCCGCGCCTCGCCGGTGTCCGTCTTGATGCGAAACCCGAGCAGTTCTTGCGAAGGAAGGATAAGCGGCGGAGAGACTCGCGAAATGCGAGCCTCTCCTCTCGCTAATTTTAGCGACAGCGATAGCGAGGCTCTTTGGAGGCGTTTGGTTAAGCGAGTTCGCTATTTTTGGAGATAGCGAGCGGATGGAGAATTTCTGGAGATGCTCTAACAATTATTTTTGTATACATGTTCGACATATTACAATTTGTATGAACACTTTTAATTTCTTGTGTAGGTGAAAAGGAAGCCCAGTCAGAGCCGGCCGTGAAGATGAGATTTTCTACATGATGACCCTCCAAGGTACTAACAATCTTTGTTTCCAGGCAATGGCACTAACCATTGGCCTGAACAAATCAGCTGCACTTAATTTTGATTGGATATTTACTAGCAAAATAATAGTCAAATGGCAATGCTGTTGACTATCTTTATTATACTTTTGCTTCACCACCAGATCAATAAACTAGAATAGGCTGTTTTTGGTCGTGACACATAAACCTTGTGTACTGTCATGCTGACATTCTTTTAATTTTTTTCAGTTCTATTGCTTGGCACAAGAGTGGCTCCATCAGCTGGTCAAAATTGAAGAACGGTATTTATAAAGTAACCATCTTCTCTGCAAAGGTGATTGCAACAATTTTCTGCAAAAGTTACCATGATTCATTGTATGACTGCCCTGGTATAAAGTTGTAACAAGCATAATATCCAAGGTTGGGTGCTAACTGATGGGCCTTGCTGTTGTTGTTAACCACCATATTTGAGTAGTGTTCATTCTCACATTAATTAGTACTTACCTAGTAGCATGTAGTACAAACTGCAGCCCGGCCAGAAGCACAATTAATGAATCGCTAGCTCAATCTATCTATTACAATCGCTAGCTCAATCTGCTGCCATACATGCATGCAGTTGAAGCGCAATCGCTGCTACAATAATCTATTACAGTTGAAACCATTCCTTCCTTGTGGGTTTGAAACCAAACAGTGAAATGCTTATGGTTTTTCATTAACTGGTGCGTAGCTTACGGATTGGTGCAGGGGTGCCAGGCCTAACTGGAAGCTAGGGAAGAGAGCTCCTCAAATCATCAAGCTTAATTAGACTCCAAATTGCTTTCCCTCGTTACGCCGACAAGCGGGACCCACAAAGCTGTGGCATCATCTTCAAGCTTGTGCGAATGGCAAACTATCTTGGCTGCGCTTCATTTGTCGACTCGAGGCGCTCTGCCCCGAGCAGTCCCTCTGCTGACACAGGCAGGCCTGGCGCGTCGGCCTTGAGACACATGCCGGCCGGTGTCACCTTTGCAGACACATGCGGTCCGGCCGGACCAGAGGGCAAATTAAACCCTAAGATGCACACTACATCAGCGATCGAGCGGAAGCATTCCTCCTTTCCCTTGTCATCTGCGCATGGCCGCAATCGTCGCAAAAAAACTTCGAGCGAGGGTTGGGCGAGCTCCCAAAGCCGGTAAATCCATCCATCTCTTCGTCTTCTCACTATGCTCCTTGAGCCTCATACGAACTTAGTCGAGTAGCCTAGTCGATGGCGAGTAGATCGGCCGGGGAGCAGTAGTTACGGCAGGATCGTCTCGTTAGTGGTGGATCCTCTAGATCATGCGGCCACTTCAACCATCAACAGCATGGTGGATCCTCTAGCTAGATTGCTCGCCATGCGATCGATGCGAGGAGGAGAGGCGAATGAGGGTGATGAGCGATGCTAGCTAAGTTGTCGAGGCGGAGATTGAAGAATCTGCTTTGCTCGGTCACCTGTCTTGATGCAACCATGCATGCAACCAATAGAGCTAGCTAGAAGGCCAACTCGTGCCGAATGCATTCGGCATTCCTATGTCGAATTGTAGATTGTACTAGTTCATAGTTGAGACTATGAATTAGGCTATATCTATATGCCTTTTGTTTTGTTACTTCTAAATAAGCTCCTGAATGGCCTATGTGGGACACTACCTCTGACAATGGCCAATAACTGTTGTTGTACATATGAAAGAGTTATGATATTTATGCATTTTAGCGAAGAGACCAAGACGAGCCTCGATCATTTGGATCAACCCATGAGGCAAGCGACCCCTTATCGATCGATCAATTCTTTTCTTTAGTATTGATTTGGACATATTAATTGATTTGGATTAATTCTCTAGCTCTCACCATCTCCATTATAGTTCGAGTAATTCCTAGCTATTTTCATCGATTTCTACTCCGGTACTCACAATGTCTTGCGTTCACCCTCAACATACAAGCCACGATGGGCGCGTATTCATGCCCCCAAGGGCCAAGAAGGGTGAAACTCGAGGGCAATGAGGGCAACCGCTTTGAGGATTCTGGTGTACACCATTCAGGTATTCTATTCCAATATTTTTGCACTCCTTCTTAGGACACGTACAATAGTTGAGACAGCAGCTATCTCTAACCATTGTCATGTCACTTATAGATACTCCCTCCGGTTCCATAATACTTGTCGTTTTAGACATTGGCACGGTCTTCGAAATGCAACTTTGACCATCAATTACTAATGAAATTTATTTATAAAATCCACAAAAAATATGATATTATGAAAGTGTTTTTCGGAGAATGAATTTATATATATGGTTTTCATATACCCAATCCATATTGTTTAAAAAGATTTTTATAGATAAAATTTCAAAGCTTTGACTTAGGCCAAGTCTAAAACGGAGGGTAGCAATATAGACAACTCATACAATGGTCGGAGTTGTCTATTGGGTCATTAATGTTCGCGTGCAATTGTTCCTGTTGCGTCTTGTGATTGAAACAGGCTATACGTCTCTAGGGTTTCGCTAAGCCATTGCTAGTTCTTAATTTTCATGGTAACACCGTCTCTTGCATTAGAGACGACTCTTATCCCTCTCTTTCTTCTATCTTATCCACATAACCTAAAATCGGCATGGCACGGCTTAGAAACGACTTTTAGACGGTTGACGTGTAGCATTGTACATGCTCTTGTTTGTTGTATATCGGTGCCATATGAAAAGGCCTTTCTTAAGGACACATGCATGCATGCTAAGCTTTTGCGTGTCAATGCGCGCGCAATAAAATCTCTGCCTTTCTGGCACCCCTCCCTTAGCTCGCCCATTAAACGCTTCAAATGGTTATATGAAAGAACTTATCAACATATATGGAGACTCTGTGGCAAATCACTATGTTAGCAACTTACTGTTGAAAATGTCCATAGCAACTCAACTTGTGTGTGGAATAGATAGCAATTAAAGCAATTCACAACTCAAAGATGTAGGTAACAATTTTATAGTCCAATTCAAATAACAAGGTAGTGTATAGACTACCATTTGAAGGTCTCCATATATGTTAGCTTGGCGCATTGGCGCCAAAAAGCTTAACATGCATGCATGTGTCATAGAAAAGGCCTTTTCATATGGCACGATATCCAACAAACAAGAGCATGTACATTGTTACCGTCAACTAGTCTAAAAATTTGTCTCTAAGCTGAGCCATGCAGATTTTAGGTTATGTAGATAAGATAGAAGAAAGAGAGAGGTTAAGAGTGGTCTCTAATGCAAGAGGCAGCGTTACCATAATTAAGAACCTAGCAACTTATGAGACAACCTAGAGGCGATAGCCATCTCAGCAGCTGCAGCGTGAACAATTACTGAGCAACATTAAATGACCCTATAGACAACTCTGACCATTGTATGAGTTGTCTATATTGCTACCTCTCTGGGTTTAGACGTCCTAAGTCAAAGCTTTGAAACTTTATCTATAAAAATCTTTTAAACTATATGGATTGGGTATATGAAAACCATATATATAAATTAAATCTTGAAAAACACTTTCATAATATCATATTTTTGTGGATTTTATAAATAAATTTCATTAGTAATTGATGGTCAAAGTTGCATTTGAAATAGTACTTAATAAAGCGACAAGTATTATGGAACGGAGGGAGTATCTATAAGTGACATAACAATCTTTAAGATAATTTCTTTGTCTCAGCTATTTAATACGTGTCCTGAGAATGGAGTGCAAAAATATTGGGAATAGAATACACAGATAGTGTGCACCCAGAACTTCAGTGATGATTATCGGCCCCAATCTCAGGCTGTCACCCTTCTTTGGCCTTTTTTAAGTGCAATGGTAGCTTGTCGTGGCAGTATGTTGATGGTGAAGCAGCGCGAGAGAGTACTGATAGAAATCGATGAAAATAGCTAGAGATTACTCGAACTATATGGAGATGGTGAGAGCTAGAGAATTAATCCAAATCAATTAATATGTCCAAATCAATACTAACGGAAAGAATTGATCGATCAGACAATGGGTCGCCCTGCGTCTGCAGTTGGATCCAGCGATCGAGGCTCGTCTTGGTCTCTTCGCTAAAATGCATAAATATCATAACTTTTTCATATGTACAACAGGTTATTGGTTATTGTATTGCTTTTTACTACATAGGCCATTCAGAGGTTATTTAGTAGTAACAAAACAAAAGGCATATAGATATAGCATAATTCATAGTATCAACTATCAACTAATGCATGTCTACAATTCGACATAGGAATGCGAATGCATTGAATCGTAGTTGGCCTTCTAGCTAGCTCTATTGGTTGCATGCATGGTTGCATCGCACAAGGTAGCCAAGCGGCAGATTCTTCAATCTCCTTTAACAACTTAGCTAGCATCGTTCATCTCACTCATTCGGTCCCTCCCTCCTGCATCGATCGCACGGCGAAACAATCTAGCTAGAGGATCACCGTTGCCGTTGATGGCCGATGGCGTATCTAGAGCATCCACGAACAAGGCGATCTTTGCGATACTACCGTTCCGGCAGATCTACTTTGCAGCTACCGGCTGGTCTACTCGACTAAGTTGAAGAAGGCTCAAGGAAACCTGATGAGAGAAAGCGGAGACGGATCGATTTACACGGGCTTCGTCGGCGAAACTCGCCTCCATCCCCTCACGACTTCTTTTCTTTGCATGCAAGCGTGGCGGCGGAGATGACAAGGAAAGGGGAATGCTTCGCTCGTCGCGATGTAGTGTGTGTCTTGGGTTTTAATTACTTATACGGTCGTGGGACCGGGATGTATCCGTCGGACTAAAGGTAACAACCGTATGCATTTCAGTCTCTGCGTCGGCGTCGCGCTTCCGTTCCGTGCTAGACTGAACATCATATCTCGCTTGAGAACTGCTGGAGACAAGATGACACAAGCCTTGAAATCACTCTGTTGGTGGTGCAACGTAATTCAAGTAGGTACAATTTCTTGATTGCTCGCGAGCACTCTTGTAACAATGAACATTATGGAAGAAGGTATTAAATCAACTTATGTCATTATATATTTGCGAGGAAGCGGTCATCGGTGTGAATGCCTTAGGATTGACTTGAGAGTGTGCTCGGGAACACAAGTGTAGACATTGAGCTTTTTTCCTACAAAGGTCGATTGGAAGCTTTGTGTGTTTGAATTAGTATAATGTGTAGAAATAAATGAAAGGTGAAGAAACCCCATTGGATCCACCTGAATAACACGTGTAATTTTGCTAAAGTGTTTCAACACTCACTATCAAGGGTGTCAAAAGGATCGTATTATCCAAATAATCAATGCATGAATTAAGTATCCAGAATCTAATTATCCGTATCCGTGTCTATATTGAATTATCCGATTTTAGATCTGAATCCACAAGTATTTCTAACTATTTGGATCTGTATCAATTATCGAATTATTCAAATTAGTCCAATCATACATTTCGAGATAGATGCAACCTACACCCAACATCTCCTCCATGTCAATATGTCACCTAATCCACTTCAATATGCGTGTTGTGCCAAGCTACCATAGCCCATGAATATAAACCGTACCTTTTCACTATGATAATATTTGAGAATTAAATTATTATGTGAATATAATTATTGACCTTATTGTACAAATTTATGTATTATAACAAATAAACATTTACAATATAATGATTCCGTTAATTATTTTCCTACATGGTATATCATTTCATGTAATGTTTTGGTGTATGTTGCATGCTAATAAGATATCCTATTGGTATCTGAGAACATCTAGATCCATATCCGGTGGATCTGAGGCGCATCATGAAAGGATTGAATCTGTATCCTATCACGAGAGGATCTAGATCTATATCTGTATCCATTTGATAAATATG
>JAYEVE010001114.1:0-42145 GCA_036346375.1 Guadua angustifolia
CCGATCTAAAGCATACTTGTGGTCGTGACGTGGTGCGCATGTGGCTAACAAGTGGCGATACACGAGATCTAAGGCGAGGTGGCATCGACGGCGTGCACATAGCGCCACGCGGCGGACACGACGATGACTCGGCGACTACGGCTGAGGTGACAAGGCGTGCTGGCTCAGGGCTTACCAAAGAAGACATGGCGAAGATCCAGTCGTTGAGTGATGATCCAACGGCGACGAGCTCCCGAAGGAAAAGACGACGAAGTGGCGGCGCTACTCCACGGGCGCTGGAGAAGACGACACGCAAAACGGAGAAGCAGTGACGGATCGGATAGAAGAGTTAGTGGATTCGGAAGAGGACGACCAGATGAACTCAAGGGTACTAAAAACCATGGCGGAGACTCACCGAAGCGGCTAAACGGCGGGGAAAAGACTTCGGCCACGGCGATGAACTTCGGCGAGGTCGCTAGAGCCAACGGCGGCGTCTCCGTCGGAGAGAGAAGAGGGGAAATGTGCGGCGCGGAGAGGAGAGCACGGCACGGAAGTCGGAGAGAGCTTTTATAGCCTAGGGATGCGGGTAGGGCACGGAAAGCAAGGGCGGCGGCAGGTAAGGCTCGCACGGGCGGCGGCGCAACTTGGGGGCGACGTGGACGCTTAGGAGTCGATGGATCTGGATCGGACGGCGCAACGAAAACGATATTGGGGTTAGGGTTCTTGTTCGGGTCAAGCGTAATGCGAGCCGTTAGATCTTTGATCGACTACCGAGACGCGATCTAGGTTTAGGTTTTCTTTGAAATGGTGGGCCAAGGAAAGCGGGGGTGAAGTGCAGAGCGGCCGAACGGAAGATGAACAGGATTTCGCCCGAATGATTTAGGATTTAAATGCATTTCGAAATAAATAAAATATCGAAATTCAATAAGCTTCAAATAATTCAAAAAATAGCAAATAAACTCGAAAAAATCCAAAAAATACGTAAAAATCAAATGAAGCACAAGGAACCCAATAAAAATAAGAAATAATTAATTTGCGGTGTAGGTTATTCAAATTAAATCCTTGTTGACTTTGGAAATTTAAATTAAGCTGGATTAATTCGAGAAAATTTTTACGGGTTCGGATTTTGAAATTTAAACACAAGGAATTCAAAAATTGGAATGTTACAAACCTCCCCCCTAACAAGAAATCTCGACCCTGAGATTTGGAACTAACTAGGGAAAAAGGGTTGGGGTAGTCCGCTCGAAGATCCTCCTCGCGCTCCCAGGTGGCTTCCTCTTCCGGATGATTGCTCCACAGGACTTTCGTCTTGTGAATCCTAGTTGATGTGCGAGAAATAGAGAAGACTTCTATTTTAATTTTAGGTAAGCAGGTGAGAGATACTAATACTTTCTACATGTCTCTTTTGTTTAAATAACAAGTATTGTTAATAATCTAATTTATATAGTGGTATGTGGTATGATTAGAATATTTGAGGTGAAAGAAAAGATGCATTGTCATTACTCTCATTTGGGGAAAACTGAATGTTTAATATCAAGAAAAGTATTTGAATACAATGGCTGATCTCAGATAATTCAACGTTAATGATTTAAATGAGTGAGAATAAATGTCATTTCGAGTTGACTTTAAATTGGAAAACATGTATAGATAATTCAAGTTTTGGGTTGAGGTAAGAGGATTATAAGATGATTCATGGTGATTTAACTTGTTTGCTCACTTTGGTAAACAAAGGGTTTTCATTTTCTTTGGTTTTGAAAACTATGAAGGAATAAAAGGTATAGACTCAAAAGATTGATTGCAAGAATTGAATACACAAGGACGACTCAATACCACAACAAAGTGCCGTGTACAATCACATAAGAAAGATGTTTACGTTCAGAGCGTGATATCGAGGCAGGGGTTGTTCTAGACACTTGATGTTTCCTAGGTCTTTGAGATAGCTTGGAAATTATTGATGTTTTCCTTGTCGAGGTGAAGTAAAATTCTTCTTGGGTAGGTGTTGGCGAGGTATTCAAGTTCTTCTCGGCTGATACAAGTGACATTACCCATTTTATTTGAAACAATGTAAAGGTTGTTTGCTAATGATATAAAATAGATGATTAGAAGTGACTAGGATCAAAGAGTTGATCTTAAAATTAAACTTATACCTGGTAAGGTTCAAATACATAAGTATCATACCTAGCACTACGCCTAGCAAAGGTCATAAACTTTTTTCGCGAATTCATCTTTGTAGGTGAATGCCACTTAATGATTGGATTAACATTTTGAGTTGGATTGATATATGTCTAAGGAAGTGTTTGTCTTCAAATTCTTGAGGTTGCCTTAGAGAATGTTCGTAGCTTGTCGGGGTTGAGAATGAGGTGGAGTTTGCTTCTTGCTTAAGGCAACAGCTTGGTATAATACTTATGTTTTTCATAGCAAAGGCAAATAATATTGACTTTCCGATATATATATATATATATTTTTGTACCAGACAATTATTCATTGGTGTTATTAGAAAGATGAATAGATGACAATTGAGATTGAGGATAAAGTTGAGCAGAATTCTTCTAGGACAAGCATCTTCGCTCAATCGCCTTTTTTTATCTCGCTTCTTGAGTGAACTGCTTGATTTTATTTCTTCTATTCTTGGAGTTATAAACTTGATTGCTGAAATTCTTGGTATGTCTATGACTATAGGAGATATTTGTTCAGCTTGTGGACATCGTTTAGAATTTGGTTCTTTTAAGTGACGGTTGAAGCATTCACGCTTTTCTCATGATGTCATGTTCAGTTATTTGTATACTTAATATTATCTTGTGAATTTCAATTTGTTGTTTCTCGAACATTCTTTAGCCTAATGACTTTCTTTATCGGAAAAGGAACATGCCATTGAGATTACCATTTACTACTTTCTTAGTGAAGGTAGTTAGGATCAAGTGTTATTTCTATAATTCCTTAAGTGATATTTCTTGTGTGGCTGGTTTTCTTCCTCTTTTGATCACCAAATCTTGAGCAAAATTGTATTGGCGACTATCGATCAAGGGCATTGAACTAGACAATAATCTTGATATTCACAAGGGTAACAAGCGATATTGCTTACAGGATATTTTCTAGGAGAATGATTTCCTTCACAGCCGGAGCAATTGATTGCACTCTCATCATAACATGACCTATTTCTCCATAGCGAGTGCAAGCACGAACTTCGGACTGACTGGGTTGACAATACTTCAAAGAACCATGTGTGGGTATCAATTAAGATATAGAAGTAGGTTTCTAGTTTAAACCATTTCCTTTTCTGATAGAAGCTGCACCACTATTGGAAATATCTTGTGCGAGTTTTTAGAACCGAACGGTGTGCATCTGGTGAATTGTTCAATTATGGTGAGCATTTACACCATGGTGACAGATTCTAACATTTTTTTTGAACATTGAGAAAGTGGAGAGTTATGACGATTGCTATGTGGAAAGGAAGTGCTCTAGCTAAATACAACGAATTTGGTTGAACTATGGTAGGATTATCATTTCTTGGCAGTGGAGTGTCTTGCGGGGTTTCACGAATTAGATGAGGAGTGTTAGTAGTTTACACCGAGAATCATTAGTAAGAATAAGCTAATTTACAGAGATATATAGAGCATGTTAAAATATTTGAGGAGGGCTGAAGGTCAATTATAAAGGCTAAAAAAATTTATTACTCATTACTTTAGTAGATGTATTAATGAATTGTGTCGCAGACATCCTGCAACAATATTTATTAGAGTAAAGCTACTTAGATGGAATTCTGTTGGGTTACACGGCAACAATTCGTCCTTTAAAATCTTATTTTAGGAAAGGTTTCTATGCGATTAAGTAGTTTTTGGTTTGGGTTATAAGGCAACGTTTAGTTCTTTTAAAATTTCCTTAATTAAAATTTTCTTATTAAGTAGGGTTAACACATCGTAAATTTCAACCTAGTGGTTTAACATTCACGAGAGTAACCCGAAAACAATATAAAAGATTTACAACAAAATTTCAATAACACATAAATAATATGTATACATTTTGCTTAGTATGTAGGAAGGGTATCTATGGTTTTTCTTACGCTTGCTTTTAATCATATATATTTCGCATAAGAGGTTTACTATATCGCTAGAATAATATGTAGCTCGCATATTGCTAGTTTTTATCGTAGGCTTTTTAAACAACGAGTTTTTTTGCACCACTTGTTGTGTTAGTCTTCCAAGGCTTCTATGAAGTCGAAGAGGTTATGATGCTTCGCTATCCCCATCTCCTTGAAGTTGCCGACACAGACGTCATGACATTGCCGCTTGTTACCAGAATTCTTTTCAAAAGATTTGTTTGTGGTTTTCATTTCGTAAAAAGAATAAGAAAAGAAATACTCCTAAAAGGGATGACTTAAGAGTGAAGAAAGAAAATTCTACACAAGGGAAACGAGTACATAAATAAGGAGACTAAATTCTATAGATTAGAAATTATTATTGGATCATTAAGTTTTAACTAGCCTAAAGCAGCATAAGCTAGTTTGGTGTTGCTAATGTGATAAGATCTTAACTTGGTTTATATATGAATGGTGTGATCTCAAGCAAAGCAAAGAGTAGTAATGGAGACTGTATTACTAATCTCATT
The DNA here is from genome assembly GCA_036346375.1 of Guadua angustifolia. Taxonomy (NCBI): domain Eukaryota; kingdom Viridiplantae; phylum Streptophyta; class Magnoliopsida; order Poales; family Poaceae; genus Guadua; species Guadua angustifolia. The sequence continues at coordinate 4,585 of JAYEVE010001114.1, forward strand.
GAGGTTTTATTTTATTTATTTTAAGAAAGGTTGATGACCATAATGGTTACGCTGGTAAGAAGTTCTATGAAGAGTAGATAACTTTGTAGAAGTTTTATAGAGATAAGGGATAAACTATTCTATAATTTCTTAGTTATCATATGGGTTAAGTTTTTCATATTCACACATAAGGACAACTTATTGTGAAACTTTAACCAAGAGGTTAAGTTTACACATAAATCACCCGACATTGAATAAAGACAAATTTCAAGTAGCTTAAACATAACGACAACATAAATTGCTCTATATAACTAGAGCGAATAATATGCTACGTAAGGGTGCTTATCTTATGGTAGGTCCTAATATATTCTAATCTTCCGCCTTTTCTCATTGGGTGATGTTGTCTCTTCATGAAGTAAAATCTCGAACGTCATCTTCTTCTTTTGGAATTCTTGCAGAAGACCATAAACTTAGGGATATTTCCGGAGATAAGATCAAATTTAAATTTCAAAATAATTTTCAGAAAAGGGAAGAAGTAAGAACCTAAGAATAAGGTGAGAGGAGACTAACTTCTAAATTCAAATTCGTTGGTTTGATTTAGAAAATAATTTTGAAATTCTAACGGCCATTCTAACTAGGGTTGCGACCTACAGTCGATATGGCTCTGATAACACCTCTGTAGGGACCCGGATTACCAAATCCAACCTCCAATGTTTCAACCGCTAGTCCAGAACAGCTGAAGACACAAAGATACAAAGGATGATAACACGTATATATCATAAAGTTCATAACAATATTAAGCAAAAGAGTGTAAACAACATCATCACATTATTACAAGTATCGAGCCTTACGGCTTAAGTGAAAATGTAGAAGCGGAAATGTAGAACCAAAAAGAGCCAATCAGTATGCCCATAGGCAACCGACTGGGGTGCGCTCCCTAGAAGATCGAGTCGTCCTCCTCCTCAAAGTCTCCAGCACAAATGTCGAACAGTGGATCACAGGCTCTTTGTTCACCCCTTCTCCCATCACCATTTTTATGGAATAAGCACCCAATAATAAAAAGTGAGGGTGAGTATGCAACATACTCGCAAGTCTCGTAAACTTAATGCCATAACTAGATGCATGGCTTGAACAAAGGAAGCATATAGGGTTCATTTGCATAAAGCTTAAATTGAAATGTAAATACAAGTAATAATTTCATAAAGCAAAGATTTAACAAAATGTAAATAGCATAATTAATTAAATTGAAGTATAACAATTTTCGTGTTCCATCTACGGTTGGCTCTAGCCGCCAAACTAAAATCCTAAGCTCGGTAGCTCACGGATTCCCATCCACATTTTTCATTTTAAACCAAATCCATCATTTTCCATTTTAAAACCAAAAAAAAACTGGAAAATCTACTATGTGAAAACATTTCACGCTTGCCCTTGTCCGTGGGCACGGCTACTCAAGTAGTTTTTAAGACTCTGCAGAGCTGGTACACTTTACCCACACAACATGATCAACCCCTTTCGCTAAGCTATTGACACGCTTCCTTTGGTGTGCCGGCAGGGAGATCGTGACAAGGCCTTTACAATGCATATACCGCTACCGACTCCGCTAAGGTTTCACCATGTTGGTAGGGCTACTCCACCCATCCAGAAGCCCCTCTTGCGCCTTGCAAGTACCCTCCCAAGAAACCTTACGGCCCAATGGCGAAGTCAAATAACGATACATGCAAATTACTTAGCGTGTCGTACTCCATAATTGACATGTGGTTGTATCAGATAGCATGGCCCAAGGTAACACACGATCGTCCTTAATTGACTAGGCGGACAATCACATTCAAAATTTTGTTCCTTCCGACCCGCCATTCAACCAATCCGCCTTGTCTAAATCATTTTCACTTTTAATTTCAAATTAACACGGCAACACCAATTGCCATAATTTCCACAATTCATTTTGAATCAAGAATGAAATCATTTCCATAATGGTAAGGTACCGACGTGATTAAGTATGGCTAAGCATTTTCACCGCTCCCATAATAAAATGTTTACCATTAAGTACAGTAATTAGTTTTCCTAGGGTGTCAATGGTTATCAACATGAATATCAATGTGGGTATAACAATTTGGCATTTATCTAAGCATTTAAAATGACATTAAAGTACGATACGTAAATTAAATAGCATGCAATAATTTAAAACAAAATAACATTTCATAAACTTGGGTTCAATATGGTCAAGGGAGACTTGCCTTCAACCTCTCCCGCTGCTGCTACCTCCGCTGGATGCTCCTCTCGCTCAACCGATGCGTCGTCTACACGCGAAACACGCAAATCGAGGTAAAAAATAAATAAAACAGAAATAAATAAAATCCAAAAATTCATAAACATGACACCAACAGATAGATCTTGATTTTAGATGAATTTAGAAATTTGAATCGTTCAAATCGGAGTTCGAACGGGCCTTCCGAAGTTTCTCGGGAGAGAAAATCGGGAAAATAAATAGATCTGACACGTGTCGCGCTATGATTCGCTGAATATTCGGAAATTCGGTTTAAATCGGAAAATACGGAATATATGCGCTGACATGTGGGGCCCTTGTGTTAGTGACACTATTCACGGGGTGACAGTGGTGAGGTGGCGCAGACATGGCGACGACGTGGCGCCAGATGGTGCTGACGAGGCGCATACGCGGCGTGCACGTGGCGGTGATGCAGGGCTAGCGCATACGTGGCGGTGAGGTGGCGCACACGCGGCAAACACGCGGCGCCAAGTGGCGGCCTAGGGTTGATGTGGCGGTGACGTGACGCTGACATGGCGCTGATGTGGCCAGCACGTGGCTTGCACGTGGCGCCACACCGATCTAAAGCATACTGTGGCTGTGACGTGGTGCGCATGTGGCTAACAAGTGGCAGACACGTAGATCTAAGGCCGAGGTGGCGCTGACGCGGCGTGCACGTAGGGCCACGCGGCGGACACGACGATGACTCGGCGACTACGGCTGAGGTGACAAGGCGTGCTTGCTCAGGGCTTACCAAAGAAGACGTGGCGAAGATCCAGTCGTTGAGTGATGATCCAACGGCGACGAGCTCCCGAAGGAAAAGTCGACGAAGTGGCGGCGCTACTCCACCGGCGCTGGAGAAGACGACAAGCAAAACGGAGAAGGAGTGACGGATCGGATAGAAGAGTTAGTGGATTCGGAAGACGACGACCAGATGAACTCAAGGGTACTAAAAACCATGGCGGAGACTCACCGGAGCGGCTAAACGGCGGGGAAAAAGGCTTCGGCCACGGCGATGAACTTCGGCCAGGTCGCTAGAGCCAACGGCGGCGTCTCCGTCGGAGAGAGAAGAGGGGAAATGTGCGGCGCGGAGAGGAGAGCACGGCACGGAAGTCGGAGAGAGCTTTTATAGCCTAGGGATGCGGGTAGGGCACGGAAAGCAAGGGCGGCGGCAGGTAAGGCTCGCACGGGCGGCGGCGCAACTTGGGGGCGACGTGGACGCTTAGGAGCCGATGGATCTGGATCGGACGGGCGGCAGCGAAACGGTATTAGGGTTAGGTTTCTTGTTCGTTGCCAGCGAATCGAGCCGTTAGATCTTTGATCGACGGCTGAGACGCAATCTAGGTTTAGGGTTTTGTTGAGTCACGGGGCGGGTAGAGAAACGGGCCGGGTGAAGTGCACAGGAGCGGGCCGAACGGAAGATGAACAGGGATTTCGGCCCGGAATGATTTAAGGATTTAAATGCATTTCCGAAATAAACAAAATATCAGAAATTCGAATAAGCTTCAAATAATTCAAATAAATAGCAAATAAACTCGGAAAAATCCAAAAAAATACAGAAAAATCAAATGAAGCACAAGGAACCCAATAAAAATAAGAAATAATTAATTTGCAGTGTAGGTTATTCAAATTAAATCCTTGTTGACTTTGGAAATTTAAATTAAGGTGGATTAATTCGAGAAAATTTTTACGTTCGGATTTTCAAATTTAAACACAAGGAATTCAAAAATTGGAATGTTACAGCTACGCAGCGGAGCTCTGGAGGATGCTCCATGTGTTGGGAGGCTTCGACCGTCCTCTCTACCGGTCCCACACCTGGATAGTCAACGGGATTGCTCGCGGTTGGGAGACGACTCTTACCTTGTACGCTCGGGAGCACGCTGCAGCACGTCCGCTTCACCTCGTGAAGCGAAGCGAGCTACGAGGCGGGCATACAGAGAGTGTGCCGGGTTGCGCTGGCCGGATCGGCGAGGACCACGGCCACGAGTTGTGGGATACCGCTTCGTGTGCACTCAAGACGCGGAGGACCCCGCAGCTCGCTTGGAGCTAGAGGACGACGCCGTCGTGCACTGGGCAGTTCTCGTTGCCGCACAGAGGAGGTTATGGACGCCACGACTTCGAGCTTCAGCAAGGTACCGCGATTCGAGGAGACCGAGGTTGCTCTACGGAGACCAGAGGGCACGCTGCTCGAGAGGATCGCCGAGCTAGAGGAGGCTCTTACTGGCGAGGAGATCTCGGACGTCATGGAGCTTCGGCGACGGCAACGGAGGAGGAGGCGCCTGGCCGCTAGAGGGGCCAAGGCCGGTGGTGCCCCATTATGCACGATGGGAGGGCATGGGGACGGTTGCCCGATGTCACTCACCCTCCGGTTTACGTGATCGGTGAGCCAGAGCGGGTTGGCTCGAGGAGTGATGCTTTTTCAGAGTGGCAGTGATCGGCTTTTGCGTTGAGACTCAGTTGTGTTGAGTCGCGTCTTTTATTTCGAACATTAGTATGCGATGTTGTAATGAATTATTGATGTGATGTTTGTGACTGCTGTGTGGTTGCATAGTCCCTAGACTATGTAATAAACCACCCCTAATTATTATTTATTGCTTGAATGATTAATGGTTCTTAAGTTACACCTGTTTCCCCGTATAAGTTTCTATACTTGTCTATTCCTTTCCCCCTCATCTCTAAACCGTCGAAGGAATCAACAGATGGTGAACACTCGCAACAACGGAGCAGGAGGCAGTGGTTCGCGACCCGGAGGCAGTCAGAACGGTACGCCACCACCGCAGGCAGCACCACCAGTGGATATGCAGAATTTAGGGGCATTTCTTGCAGCACAGACTCAGTTAATGCAGACGATGATGGCCACGGTACAACAGATCAACACCCAGGCAGTCGCCAATAATCAGGCTAACCACAATGGACCACGACCTTATTCAAGATTGTCCGAGTTTATGAGGACGCGTCCACCGACATTCTCGGGCAATACTAGCCCGCTAGAGGCAGATGATTGGTTGAGAACCATAGAAAGAAAACTACACATAACGCAGTGTGAAGGAAACGATAGGGTACTTTATGCCTCTCACCAGTTAGAGGGAACAGCTGCAGAATGGTGGGAAAACTACTGCGCGTCGCAGGAGAACCCGCAGGAAATTACTTGGGAAGAATTCACCATAGCTTTTCGTCAATACCATGTGCCGGAGGGTATCATGGAATTGAAAAAGGAGGAATTCGGGACGCTTAAGCAAGGAGGTCAATCTGTGGCTGACTATTTGAACAGGTTCACGCAATTAGCACGCTACGCTCCAGAAGACGTAGCGACTGACAAGGCCAGACAATCCCGTTTCCTGAAGGGACTTAACACAGGACTGCAGGTGGGGCTGATTACCCACACTTTCCCGGATTTTCAAGAATTGGTAAACAAGGCACTCGTACTGGAGGACAAGCGCAAGGAACTGGATGATAACCGTAAACGCCGCTTGGCACAGCAGGGAGGATGCCATGGCCAGCAAAGACCAAGAATGATGCCTCAGCAGTTCCACAGGTTTCCGCAGGGAAACGTTGTCAGGACACCGCCGCCAATGCCAAGACCAGCCGGACAAACCCCTCAGACTCCTATCAGAATTAACAATCAGGGTAGTGGAAATCGGCGGATGGCGTGAAGCGCGCTACAATGCGCAACGAAACGGACATTTCGCCAATATGTGCCCCAAGAAAGGAGGAGGACCCCCGGCGCTTCAACTTAAGGAGCACACCAGCCAAGACCCTATCCAAGGAGGAAGTCGAGGACTGCACCGGTGGGACTACGCCGCAAGCATTCTCTCGAGGCAGAGTCAATCACATTGCAGCAGAGCGAAGTCCAGAATGCCACGGACGTCGTGCTTGGTAAGTTCCTAGTCAACTCAAAGGCCTACCACGGTATTATTTGATTCAGAGCTTCACATTCGATTCGTTTCTCGAGATTTTGCTATGACAAATGAACTGGATATTGTTGACCTTAAAAGTACACTCCTAGTTCAATCCCCTGGATCAGAACTCCGTTCTATGGTCGGATGTTCTGGAGTTAAGCTATTAATAAAAGGTGTAGAGTTCCTAGCGAACCTTATCATATTAGATACCCAAACCCTGGATGTTATCCTGGGAATGGATTGGTTGACTAAGCATAAGGCTATATTAGACTGCGGACGCAGAGTAGTGTCTATCGAGAGCCCTGATGGTGGAAAAGTGGAATTTCAAGCAAAGGCAGTTCGAGAAGGGCAGGTGTTAGTAAACAATTTGGAGACTGTCAGTATAAGAGATGTACCAGTGGTCAGTGAATACCCAGATGTCTTACCCGAGGAATTACCAGGAATGCCACCAGACAGAGACATAGAGTTTGTAATTGATCTAGTACCTGGGACAGCACCAATAGCAAAGAGACCATATCGGATGTCCACCGAAGAGTTGGTAGAGATGAAGAAACAGATTGAGGAGTTGTTGGAGAAAGGATTCATTAGACCGAGCTCATCACCATGGGGAGCACCGGTTCTGTTTGTTAAGAAGAAAGACGGAAGTTTTCGGATGTGTATAGATTATCGTGCACTTAACGAACTGACGATAAAGAATAAATACCCATTACCCCGGATAGACGATCTTTTCGATCAATTAAGAGGAGCAGGAGTATTTTCCAAAATCGACCTCAGGTCAGGATATCACCAGTTGAAAATCAAGACAGAGGACATACCCAAGACCGCGTTTTCTTCAAGATATGGACAATATGAGTTCACTGTTATGTCGTTTGGATTAACGAACGCACCAGCGTACTTTATGAACCTAATGAATAAAGTATTCATGGAATACTTAGATAAATTTGTGGTCGTGTTCATAGATGATATTCTAGTTTACTCAAGGACTGATGAAGAGCACGCCCAACATTTGAGATTAGTACTGGAAAAGTTGAAGGAACAGCAACTATATGCTAAATTCAGTAAATGCGATTTCTGGAAGAGTAAGGTAGATTTCTTAGGGCATGTCATGATTGCTAGAAGGAATCATGATGAGACCCAAGCAAGGTCGAGACAGTACTGCATTGGGAGTCGCCAAAGACGGTTTCGCAAGTTCAGAGTTTTCTGGGAATGGCTGGTTACTACCGTCGATTTATAGAGGGATTTTCCACAATTGCTAAGCCAATTACGCAATTGTTAAAGAAGGAAAAGAAGTTTGTTTGGACACCAGATTGCGAGAAGAGTTTTCAAGAATTAAAGAAAAGATTGACATCAGCGCCAGTGCTAGTTCAACCAGATGTACATCAGAATTTCGATATCTACTGCGATGCATCACGCCAAGGACTCGGGTGCGTGTTAATGCAGAGTGGAAAGGTAGTAGCCTATGCATCAAGGCAATTAAGGCCACATGAAGGGAATTACCCGACGCATGATCTAGAATTAGCAGCCGTATTGCACGCACTGAAGATATGGCGTCACTATCTTATTGGCAATAGATGTGAAGTGTATACAGACCATGAAAGCCTTAAATATATTTTCACCCAATTTGATCTGAACATGAGACAAAGGAGATGGTTGGAACTGATCAAGGATTACAACATGGGTATCCATTATCATCCCGGCAAGGCCAATGTAGTGGCTGATGCCCTGAGTCGGAAAAGACATGGTCTAAATTCGAAAGTGGGAGAAAGCCAGGGAGAACTGTGCAAGGATCTTCAGAGATTGAAATTGGAAGTCGTTCCTGAAGGATTCGTAGCCGCATTAGAAGTGAAGCCTATCTTGGAAGATCAGATTAGAGAAGGTCAGAAGAATGATGAGAAAATCAAGCGAATCAAGGCCAAGATGGAGGAAGGACAAGCGAAAGACTTTAAGCTGGACGAACAAGGCACCTTGTGGATGAAGGAGCGTATTTGTGTACCTAACAAAAAGGAGCTGAAGTAGTTAATACTGGAGGAAGCTCATGACTCCAAGTATTCGATTCACCCAGGAAGTGCAAAAATGTACCAAGACTTAAAAGAGAGGTTCTGGTGGCCGAATATGAAGAGAGAGGTTGCTGAACACATAGCACTATGTGATGTATGCCAGCGAGTCAAAGCTATGCATCGAGACCGGTAGGATCACTGCGACCGTTGAAAATACCAGAGTGGAAATGGGAAGAAATCGGAATGGATTTCATCACCGGATTGCCAAGGACGCAAGGAGGTTATGACTCCATATGGGTCATAGTAGACTGTTTAACTAAGGTCGCGCATTTCATACCGGTAAAGACAACCTATTCAGGAGATAAGTTAGCAGAGTTATACATGGCAAGAATCGTTTGCTTGCATGGGGTACCAAAGAAGATAGTATCGGACAGAGGTCCCCAATTTACCTCAAGATTTTGGGATAAATTGCATACAGCAATGGGCACCCGTTTGAACTTCAATACAGCTTACCACCCGCAGACAGATGGACAGACGGAAAGAGTCAATCAGATATTAGAAGATATGTTAAGAGCCTGTGCTTTGGCTTATACATCTACTTGGGATAAATGTTTGCCATATGCTGAGTTTAGTTACAACAACGATTATCGAGCAAGTCTTCGATGTCACCTTCGAAGCATTGTATGGTCGACCTGCGGACGCCGTTAAATTGGAATGAGGCGGTGGCGTCGTGTCTTGGACCAGACATCTGCAAGAAGTCAAGAGCAAATAGCGATAAGGAAAGGTTGAAAATCGCGATCAAGGCGGAAGAGCTCGCAGCACAATCGCCGCAGAGATTTGAGCTTTGAGCCTGAAGATTATGTGTATCTCAGAGTTACGCCCCTTAAAGGAGTCCAGAGGTTTCACAAAAAGGGTAAACTTGCACCAAGATATGTAGGGCCATTCAAGATCGTAAGCCGTAAAGGCGAGGTCGCGTATCAACTAGAGTTACCGCAGTCATTAGCCGGAGTACACAATGTTTTTCATGTATCGCAACTCAAGAAGTGTCTTCGAGTACCTGAAGAACAAACATCGCTGGAAGAAGATGAACTACAAGAAGACTTGACTTACAAGGAACAACCGATAAAAATTCTGGATACAATGGATCGGAAAACAAGGAATAAGACAACCCGTTTCTGCAGAGTTCAGTGGAGCAATCACACAGAAAGTGAAGCCACCTGGGAATGAGAGGAAGATTTGAAAAAGGAATTCCCAAACCTATTCTCTAGTTAAGCCTCGAATCTCGAGGACGAGATTCTGTTAAGGGGGGTAGGTTTGTAACGTCCCGAAATTTGGTCTGATTTTAATTTTTGGAGTTTTTAAAATTTTTATGAATTAATCAACCCTTATTTGCATTTAGTTTCATTTAATTGGATTTATCTGATTTTTGAGAATTTACTTGGAACTATTTGAGTTTTAATTGAATTTATCTTCTCTTGAATAATTAAATATCAGAAAAAGTAATTATCAAAAATAAATATAAATATTTTATTTAGGCTCAAAATGCTCTGAAATATTTTCTAGAATTTTTTGAGCATTTTTAGTGCCCTAATCATTTACTTTGAATTATCGGATTTATTTTTATTGAGAAAAATTTGAGTAATTCGTTAGCTACGATGTCGGCCGAGTCCAACTTTGTCTTGGACGCCAAACCCTAATCGCCGCCCGTCCTCCACCGTTGGATCTTGATCGAACGGCTGCGCTCGCATACCGTTTCGCCGAACCGTGATTCAACCTCCGCCGTTGGATCGCGATCGAACGGCCGATGTGACCGAACGACCTCGGGAGCGTGCGCACTGTGCACCGCCGCCCGCCGTTGGGTGCCGGAGATAATGTCAGAGATTTTGCGCGAGTTCCAAGACGTGTCCGAGCAAATGATATACTCCGTCGCACGCACGGCTTCGTCCCGCTCCATTTGCCACTTCTCTCAAGCTCTGTCATCCTCCGTAGCTCTCCCACTTGCTCGCCGTAGTTCACACTCTCCCCCGCCACGGTTTCCTTCGTGTTTCGCCGCCGTCCGTCGCTTTCCGCCGTCCTTGAGACCTTCGCCGGGTTGGTTGTGACACGCCGCGTCCGTCAAGCCATTCCATCCGACCGGAGACGCCCAGGAACGCCTCAAGCCACTTCATCTTCTTCAGCTCCGGCAACGAGCACCGCCGCTCTTCTTCGATGCATCGCGAGCTCCAGCAACCGTTGGATTTACATCGAACGCTCACGGTAAAGCCACGTTTTTCCTTTTTAATTACGAATCGAATCGGTAGAGATAGATCTTGGCCGTTGGATCTTCATCGAACGATACTCGTTGAGCCGCGTAGGCTTAGGAATAGTAAACTGCTCGGTATAACGTAGCCGTCGAATTCTCATCCAACGGGCGACGTTGCGCCACGTATGCTATGTAGCAGTGCATCGCTCGATAACGACCGACCGTTGGATTTGAATCCAACGGCCGGGAAGAAATGCGTTGCGTGGCTTGATGTTTCTCACGCGTGTCGACCATCGGGTGGTCAGTCATTGTTCTGTGGGACCCACATGTCAGTGTGATGACCCTGGCTGTCTTGATGTCGAGATGACGTCATCAAGCCCACTTGTCGATGGCCGCGAGTGGCGTGGCTCATCTCGTGCCGACCGTGTCGCCGAAGTCGGAATTAATCCGGATTTTCAGGAGAAAAATAAATCATTTAATTCGGTTATTTCTTTATTGAATTTCAGCAAACTTAAAAATGCTATAACTTTCGCATTTTAACTCGGAATCATGACCCAAACAGGTGGATTTTGTGAAAGTTTGCACCGGAACGAAACATTCCTAAAATGCACTGGGTTGCACTCCTATGTGTCGCAGGTCTCATTGGAGCTTGTTTCGCTCGATTTCACTCTGGTGTTAACTTCATTCAAACCGGGATCCGAACGAGTGGGCTTTATGAAAGTTTGCCCCGAAGCGAAACACTCCGAAGACACACCAGGTTGACCTCGTAAGTGTTGTCGGTCTTGTTGGAGCTTGTTTCGGTCGAATTCGACTTGATTTTAATTTCGTACAAGTTGAGACCCAAACAGGTGGATTTTGTGCAAGTTTGCACCGGAGCGAAACACTCCAAAAATGCACCGGGTTGCACACCTATGTGTCGCCGGTCTCATTGGAGCTTGTTTTGCTCGATTTCGCACTGGTGTTAATTTCATTCAAACCGGGATCCGAACAAGTGTACTTTATGAAAGTTTGCCCCGAAGCGAAACACTCCTAAGAGACACCAGGTTGACCTCGTAAGTGTTGTCGGTCTTGTTGGAGCTTGTTTCGGTCGAATTCGCTTTGATGTTAATTTCGAACAAGTTGAGATCCGAATAGGTGGATTTTGTGAAAGTTTGCACCAGAGCGAAACACTCCTAAAATGCACTGGGTTGCACACCTACGTGTCGCCGGTCTCAATGGAGCTTATTTCGCTCGATTTCGCTCTGGTGTTAATTTCTTTCAAACCGGGATCCGAACAAGTGGACTTTATGAAAGTTTGCCCCGAAGCGAAACACTCTTAAAATGCACCGGGTTGCACTCCTATGTGTCGCTGGTCTCATTGGAGCTTGTTTCGCTCAATTTCGCTCTGGTGTTAATTTCATTTAAACCGGGATCCGAACAAGTGGACTTTATGAAAGTTTGCCCTAAAGCGAAACACTCCGAAGACACACCAGGTTGACCTCGTAAGTGTTGTCGATCTTGTTGGAGCATGTTTCGGTCGAATTTGCTTCGATGTTAATTTCAAACAAGTTGATATCCGAATCGGTGTATTTTGTGAAAGTTTTCACCAGAGCGAAACACTCCTAAAATGCATCGGGTTGCACTCCTATGTGTCGCCGGTCTCATTGGAGCTTGTTTCGCTCGATTTCGCTCCGGTGTTAATTTCATTCAAACCGGGATCCGAACAATTCGACTTTATGAAAATTTGCCCCCAAACGAAACACTCCGAAGACACACCGGATTGCCCTCGCAAGTGTTGTCGGTCTTGTCGGAGCTTGTTTCTATCGAATTCGCTTTGTTGTTAATTTCGAACAAGTCAAGACCCAAACAGGTGGATTTTGTGAAAGTTTGCACCGGAGCGAAACACACCTAAAATGCACCGTGTTGCACTCCTATGTGTCGCTGATCTCATTGGAGCTCGTTTCGCTCGATTTCGCTCTGGTGTTAATTTCATTCAAACCGGGATCCGAACAAGTGGACATTATGAAAGTTTGCCCCGAAGCGAAACACTCCGAAGACACACCAGGTTGACCTCGTAAGTGTTGTCGGTCTTGTTGGAGCTTGTTTCGGTCGAATTCGCCTTGATGCTAATTTCGTACAAGTTGAGATCCGAACAGGTGGATCTTGTGAAAGTTTGTGCCGGAGCGAAACACTCCAAAAATGCACCGGGTTGCACACCTATGTGTCGCCGGTCTCATTGGAGCTTGTTTCGCTCGATTTCAATCTGGTGTTAATTTCATTCAAACCGGGATCCGTACAAGTGGACTTTATGAAAGTTTGCCCTGGAACGAAACACTCCGAAGACACACCGGATTGCGCTCGTAAGTGTTGTCGGTCTTGTTGGAGCTTGTTTCGGTCGAATTCGCTTTGATGTAATTTTCGAACAAGTTGAGATCCGAATAGGTGGATTTTGTGAATGTTTGCACCAGAGCGAAACAGTCCTAAAATGCACAGGGTTGCACTCCTACGTGTCGCCGGTCTCAATGGAGCTTATTTCACTCGATTTCGCTCTAGTGTTAATTTCATTCAAACCGGGATCCGAACAAGTGGACTTCATGAAAGTTTGCCCCGAAGCGAAACACTCCGAAGACACTCCAGATTGCCCTCGTAAGTGTTGTCGGTCTTGTTGGAGCTTGTTCGATCGAATTCGCTTTTATTGTTAATTTCGAACAAGTCAAGACCCAAACAGGTGGATTTTGTGAAAGTTTACACCGGAGCGAAACACTCCAAAAATGCACCGGGTTGCACACCTATGTGTCGCCGGTCTCATTCGAGCTTGTTTCGCTCGATTTCCATCTGGTGTTAATTTCATTCAAATTGGGATCCATACAATTGGACTTTATGAAAGTTTGCCCCGGAACGAAACACTCCGAAGACACAACGCATTGCCCTCGTAAGTGTTGTCGGTCTTGTTGGAGCTTGTTTCGGTCGAATTCGCTTTGATGTTAATTTCGAACAAGTTGAGATCCGAATAGGTGGATTTTGTGAAAGTTTGCACCAGAGCGAAACACTCCTAAAATGCACCGGGTTGCACACCTACGTGTCGCCGGTCTCATTGGAGCTTATTTCGCTCGATTTCGCTCTGGTGTTAATTTCATTCAAACCGGGATCCGAACAAGTGGACTTCATGAAAGTTTGCCCCGAAGCGAAACACTCCGAAGACACTCCAGATTGCCCTCGTATGTGTTGTCGGTCTTGTTGGAGCTTGTTTCAATCGAATTCGCTTTGTTGTTAATTTCGAACAAGTCAAGACCCAAATAGGTGGATTTTGTGAAAGTTTACACCGGAGCGAAACACTCCTAAAATGCACCGGGTTGCTCTCCTATGTGTCGCTGGTCTCATTGGAGCTTGTTTTGCTCGCTTTCACTCTGATGTTAATTTCATTCAAACCGGGATCCGAACAAGTGGACTTTGTGAAAGTTTGCCCCGAAGCGAAACACTCCGAAGACACACCAGGTTGACCTCGTAAGTGTTGTCGGTCTTGTTGCAGCTTGTTTCAGTCGAATTCGCTTTGTTGTTAATTTCGAACAAGTTGTGATCCGAATAGGTGGATTTTGTAAAAGTTTGCACTAGAGCGAAACACTCCTAAAATGCACCGGGTTGCACTCCTATGTGTCGCCGGTCACATTGGAGCTTGTTTCGCTCGATTTCGCTCTGGTGTTAATTTCATTCAAACCGGGATCCGAACAAGTGGACTTTATGAAAGTTTGCCCCGAAGCGAAACACTCCGAACACACTCCGGATTGCCCTCGTAAGTGTTGTCGGTCTTGTTGGAGCTTGTTTCGATTGAATTCGCTTTGTTGTTAATTTCGAACAAGTCAAGACCCAAACAGGTGGATTTTGTGAAAGTTTGCACCGGAGCGAAACACTCCTAAAATGCACCGGGTTGCACTCCTATGTGTCACCGGTCTCATTAGAGCTTGTTTCGCTCGAATTCGCTTTGGTGTTAATTTCATTCAAACCGGGATCCGAACAAGTGGACTTTATGAAAGTTTGCCCCGAAGCGAAACACTCCGAACACACTCCGGATTGCCCTCGTAAGTGTTGTCGGTCTTGTTGGAGCTTGTTTCGATCAAATTCGCTTTCTTGTTAATTTCGAAAAAGTCAAGACCCAAACAGGTGGATTTTGTGAAAGTTTGCACCGGAGCGAAACACTCCTAAAATGCACCGTGTTGCACTCCTATGTGTCGCTGGTCTCATTGGAGCTCGTTTCGCTCGATTTCGCTCTGGTGTTAATTTCATTCAAACCGGGATCCGAACAAGTGGACTTTATGAAAGTTTGCCCCGAAGCGAAACACTCCGAAGACACACCAGGTTGACCTCGTAAGTGTTGTCGGTCTTGTTGGAGCTTGTTTCGGTCGATTTCGCCTTGATGTTAATTTCGTACAAGTTGAGATCTGAACCGGTGGATCTTGTGAAAGTTTGCGCAGTAGCGAAACACTCCAAAAATGCACCGGGTGGCACACCTATGTGTCGCCGGTCTCATTGGAGCTTGTTCGCTCGATTTCACTCTGGTGTTACTTTCATTGAAACCGGGATCCGAACAACACTACAACACGGCTATGCCTTTTGGGGCACTTAGTTTTATATGGCACTTGACCTAAATGCCACTAAATAAAGAATTCACGGCATTTATTTGGATTTAGGGGCATTTAATTACTTGGCACATAATATTTGCCGGGTAATACTTTTCTTGTCATAAATTATGTGCCGGCTTATCTTTTTACAATGGGGACATTTATAAATGCCGGACTACACTCGAACCCGACACATGTTTTTTGCCGGATGATAAGGAAAGGAAGACACATGATAAACGTCGGGATAGGAAAAAGATGGCATTTAATATGTGTCGCAGATTCATTTTGCCGAGAAAGATGAAATTTCAGGCGCGCGGGAGAAGAGAATTGGTGCGCGCGCTCTCGCCCGAATCTTGTTCCTCATCCCCACCTATTCTCATCCCCAATTTCATCTTCCTCTGCGCACTGGCCTGGGAGGGCGGCTCATCCCCAATTTCATCTTCCTCATCCCCAGCCGCGCGCCCTCCCGCCAGTCCCTTTCATCATCTGCTGGCGCACCGGCCGCTGCCGCACGCCGCCACCGCTTCCCATCCCCACCTCCTCATTGCCCGCCGCCGCCCACCCCTCTGCCCGCTGCTGCCGCCCTACCCTCCCCTCTCCCTCCCCTCCCTCCATCGGCCGCCCCTCCCCACATTCCCACCGCCTTGCCTGCCTTGCCATCCCTCCTCTGCCGTCCTCCCCATTGCCTGCGCCGCCCCTCCCCTCCCTCGCGCCGCCCTCCCCTCCCTCCCGCCGCCCTCTTCCTCTCCCCCGTGCCCTCATGCCGACCTCCTCACCTCCCTCCTCCTCCCCTCCGCGTCCAAGTGCTCCTCCTCCTCTCCGCTCACCGCTCCTCCGACACCTCTTCATGCCTTCGCCCGCTGCCACGCCAAGTGCACTCAGACGTGCTCCCAGTGCGACTTGTAACGGAATTGGTGCTATTTTTTCTCGGTGAGTTACACTGCTACTATTCCTCAGAAGAATTGGTGCTATTTTTTTCTCTAGCATTTCTCCTATATATATCAAGATTTTTATACACTAAATTGCTGATTAGATTCACATATGCATGGTTGGTTAGAGGGTGTGATCTTGGGGTAGGTTGTGACTCGCAACCTCAATATCTATATATATACATAGGCTAATACCATTAGCGTATCTGCACATGGAAGTAGAGGACTCCCGTTTGTATTCTGCCACTTTTTTAGACGTATACATACATACATACCCATATCAAGCTTCTTCTTCATCTTCCTAGCTTCTGTCTTTACCATATATATAGTCTCTGCCTATATGTTCTGCGTGACATGGATCTTACAGATACGCTGATTATGAGATGGCTGCTTGCAAGAAGTATCTCCCTCAATGATTGCACATATTGCTCTTCCTTCTGGTCATGACTGCCATTGACAATATTCTGAGAAATTTTGGTCTTCTTTGTTCCTCCTAAGTAACTGCTCAATACATCTGAAGCTCATATTTGATATGGAACAACTTTCGTTCTCTATTTGCAGGAGGTGCCGATAAGCTTCAAGTGGAAACTTAGTAAATTAGTTCTCGACATTATGATATTGAACCTCTCATCAAAAGAACGAAGCACATTATTTTCATTGCCAGAAGAAGTTCTGAACTTCACTATGGTGCTTTTGCATTCCAGTTTCTGTTATTTAGTCCAACCATGTAAGCATGATTAGGAAATAAATCACATACAAAAGATAGAAATAAAGATAGGGAAATAGGAGTCAACTGTGCAAGTCCTTAAGGGTGCGTTTGGTTGGGTGAATGAGGATAAATGAGATGGGATAGTACAGGATAGATGGGAATGTATCAAGATTTTTATACATGCTTGTTATTATATATAGAGAGGGAGAACTTTATACTTTGAAAAGGTGTTTGTTTTTAGCTAGTCGGAGCAGTAACTATTTTTTCCTGACTGAACAAATAGGATATCCCACCTAATATGAAAGAAAGGAATGAAGATTGGTGATTTTCCATTGCATGTGTTGAAGTTGAAGCTAAGTAATCACCTTGCAGCTTATTAGTTCATCTATTTTTTTCCGCAAATTAATTAGCAATGTAAACTACTTCATGCATTTAGGAAAATTGGTTTCATTGGCATAAGGAGCAAATTGAGGGGAGACCACAGTGAAGGTGTTGACTGGGATATTGTAACTCTCCTGCTGTTGTCTTGGTAAGTTAAAATTCAATATGTTTAACCCAAATTGTCTTGGTAACTCTCCTGCTGTTATGATGAAGGGTGCTCTGAATATTATGGTTCCATGTGTACAAGTGCTATATTCAGTTTGATCATTTACTTAGGCCAACTGATTAAGTGCGTAACTACACATGGTTTCTTAGTTCATAGATTAGAAGATTAGTTTAATAAGCTTGATATGTTAATCTCTAACCGTAAAATCTAAGATCTTGAGTTAACCTTAAATAGTTCAATTTCTTATATCCATGGGGAAACTATTACTGACTAGATGTTTTCACTTCTTATTGGTTCATTATGTTTGCGAAGGCGACCTAATATAGTAATTTTGATGCTCGATTATATCACTACACACAAGAATGCACAACAAATTGCACAATTTGACAATGAGTGATGGACGAGAAAAATGGGCATATTCATAGGAAACATACCATTGTCCATTGCAAGTAAACCTCAAAGGCACGAGAACTCAGAGAAATGGTATGCAAAATTGCCAAACAGCCAGATTGTTGCCATGGTTCCAAATCTATTAGCACGCAGTGAGTAGTACCATGGAGGTGGAACCATTCCAAATCTAGGGAAAATCTGATCACCAGCCATTAATGTTGCCATTGTTCCAACTTGAAGAAAAGGTACAACTTTGCTGAGTACACATTTTGGGAAGGGTGGAGGGTAATTTTCCAAGACAACATGAATCCCAGGAAATGAGGTTTCCAGCATCCGCTTCATGTTCATTGCAGTTCCCCTGCAGAATTTGACTTGAAATTATTGGTTAACTTACACATTAATTCATAGCAGGGATAACAAGGCAATGGCAAAAATATTTAGTAAGAAACAAAGTGTGGTAGCTATAAAATTACAGAAACATCATAACAGAAACTATAACATGCTTTACTATAGAAATTTCATTAAAGCATGTGGATAAGAAGGTTTGGCTCCAACATACGAGAAACAAATGTACGTTTAACTTCATTTGTACAGTCAAGAGAAGATACATTCAGTATAGGTACTGTCAATCTTCATTGGATTTCTTCTTGGTTACAGAGTGCAATTAGACCATGAGAAAGAAGAAATTGTATGCAAGTCACATCTTCTTTCTCTCGTTTTGCCTTTCCTAACATGGCCGGTAAGCACCACGAAGGTACAAAAAACACAACTAATGTCCACAAAGAAATATAGGTCTTATTTCATCTTTTTCTTCTCCTGTAACAAATAGTTGTGCATTTGATTTACTGTTTACCTGCCTTCCACAGCATATAATAATCCAACAGCATACGTGAGAGCAAATAAATCATGGAGAGTTAGAAGCATTCCCAAGTGGATAGCCTATGCTGTATGAACTCTCAAAGACATTTCTTACATATAAGATGTTCACAACAGGCCAAAGAATATGAATGAATGAGTAAAAAATCGGCATTCTGACTCAATTGACAAATGGTATATGTGTAGAAAACTGGGAACACATTAAAAAGAGAGAGAGAGCTAGTTTGTTAAACTCCATGGGTGGTTCTCTCTCGCATCATTAGAATTTCTCATTTCGTGTTAAAAACACAACCAAAACATATGATTCCTGAAGAGCATACAATGATGCCATGATGTTTCTGAAGTTGTGATTAATACTATTTGAATCTTGTTATGAATTAGTGCGGTAGTGCCTATTTTCCCCTTCCATTTGCATCAAAATGTGTGTTAAGCATGCCATCCTAGTGGGCAGTATCTAAGCATGCCATCCTAGTAGGCAGTAGGTAAAGAGTTCCTCTATGTCAACCTTAAGCATTAAAATTGATATGATTAGTTACTCTTTTTATAGAAACACTGAAGAAAGTATTTTTTCCTCTTACAACTCGATGATATTGCTCTGTACATTAGGTGCTGTTCCTAGGTTTGATTAGAGTGATTGTAGATCTGTCCTGCGTTCTGTACTCGGGCAGATTGGATCTCCAACTTAGAGCGCGTTTTTGGGTACGTTAGATTCGTTTCCTGGGAGTCCGGCTGTTGCGAAAGTTGTAGGTAATCGAATTACCTTTCAACGAAGACCAAAATCACTAAATTTCGTTCAGCTGTTTAAAAGTTATGCCACTTTTACCGAGCGCTGTACAATCTGTGTCGCGAAGGGTAGTGTCTGTGTTCATCTGTTGATTAGAGCAACTTAGAGGCCGAACTAGATTTCCTCAATACTTAGAAAAATTTAGGAAATTTCCTGCCATTCGTGAAAATGTACTTGTTTATTTGATTTGGAGTTGTAGAACTCTAGTTATGACCGTTAGAAGTCTATTGTCCGGTTTGGACAGATTGCGGTCTTTTCAGGTTTTTGGGTTCGGTCGCGGAATCGATGTAGCTTTAAGTCGTGTGTTGTTTTGTTGGCATGTTTTTGAGTGGTGTGCATCTATTTGCAGGTGATGTGACCCCGGGAGTGGCATCAACTTCTCGCCACACCGTCTCGAGAGGTTAAGGCAAGTGTATTATGCTGCGACTCGGTTGCTAGTGACTTGATAGCATGAATTAAATTAGGATTTGGCATGAACTGATCCTCACATGGTTTATGACATGTAGTGAATTTAGAGTGTATGTTATATGTTATTGTCTTGTTTAGCATTGTAATACACTATCTTTGAGTGATGAACTCACGCTTGTTGCTTTATGTTTTCTTAGGTACCATGAATACGGCATCTGGGAAAGGGTGCTAGATTCATGACTTCACTTAGCATCACTTAAATAGACAATCTCATACCTTTGCCTTAGATGTGATGGTTTATCTTATTGAATTAAATTGTGGTTTATGTCGTTTTGGTTGCTATGATTAGATGTTCATTCCGTATTTGGGATCATGAGATGTTTAAATTTATATTCTTGGCATGACTTGTGCTGAAATCCCTGTTCACCATGTTATTGATGTTTTCTATTATGCTATTGTGTTATGAGTCGATTGTGGATGCTGAAAACCATGGAGAAAGAGAGTACATGCTGCCGAAATTCTGTTTGAACAATTGGTGTAGTTGCTGTAATTTTATTCTAAATATGTGGTTTGGTTGCTACTTTTGTCCTTTGTGGTGACATTCTGGGCACAGTAGGTGCTGGGGTGTTACAGTGATGAACTGCAGAAAAGCGTCTAAACGTCAATAAGTTTGCAGTTTTATTATAGACGATGAGACCTATATTGTTGAACTTGTTACCATGGAACTTGTTCAATAAAATTAAAGCATGGGCGTAAGGCATGTTACATGGGGCACCGTAGATTCTTGCCATTAAATCACAAGTTTAGGCAGCAAGCAAAAGCCTTTAATGGTTATAAAGAGTTGAGAGAAGCTCCTCAAGTACATGTGATATATTACTTTTGATATTTGAGATTAGTTGGTTGGATTGAATTTCATAACCTTCTGTCATTCTATTTCTAGCAACTACAAGTTATGATCACACAATCAGATTTTGGGAGTCCAAGAGTCGGTGAACATGGATTTCCTCAGCACCGTGTACCTTTGATGCATGCTGGCCGCTCATCATCTACAGTGGTGAGTGAGCTATCTTTGCCAGCTTTAATTGTCGAAACATGTTTAGTGAAACTTGGTAACCACTGTACCAGTTATATACAAAGAAAAAAAAGGAAGCCAGAAGACTTTGCATTTGCATCTTTGGGGTTACATACATTAGTAAACCGCTTGTTCCATGCTGTGCATGCAGGTGGTAGTGTAACTATGGACCCCATGCAAGAGGTAACATGGAAGAGATCCTGAAAGAGCATGAGCGGCAACAAACAAGAGGTGCTTTTCACTAGTACAAAATGAAGTGATGTGAAAATCTGTAATACAGGCATGCTTTATAGCTGTACCATTTGTTTCTTTCTCCTCTGGCCTCATGAATATATGTTACTTACACATTTCTAAATTTAATGTGTATGCTTTATAGCTGTTCTATTTGTTTTTCTCCTCTGGCCTCATGTATGGTTCATTTCTAAATTTTTGTGGTTGCATAATTGTGTATATATGTTACTTTTATTAGTTGACAATTTCAATCCGTTCTCCCAAGAATAAAAAGGTGATGTTCCTGTCTTCTTGGTTGTTGTTGATTATATCAAATTAATAGTTATATAATGCAATGACAATAGATTGACTCAAAATCTCTTTGAAGACTGTATTCATGCACATTTAATTTCAAATGAATTGCAATATTTCATATTTGTGTCTAATCTACTTTCTAATGTTAGTGCATCTGTTTTTTTATTACCTTTTTGCTGGAACAATTGCATTTTTTGTAAGAAAAAGAAATATCAAGATGTAGGTACTAAATTTCTTGTTTTTTATTGAGCTTTAGTTGTAATACATGAGCTGAAACTTGAACGACTTTGGCTTTCTATTCAAAATTGGCAATTGTATCTTGTTTGGCAAAATACATGATAATATTGCCTAACAACTACACCAGCTGATTGCCTCATCCAAGACAATGTTATCATCCGCATTTGGTTGCCCAAAAAACTGGGGCCAAAATTTATCTTAGCTGCTTCATGTTGTAGGACTTTGCAATCCCCAAATGTTACTCTTTTGTACCCATGCCACAAAGAACTAGGCAGCCAATATGTCCAAATGGCATTCGTCATTGTCGCTTTGACTTTGTGTAGATCTGATTAGTATATTTTGGATATCTGGTGTTGGTGGCCATTTCCTAAATCTTATTGATCTATACAACCTTTATAGTTTTATATGATCTAAACACCTTTTGGAAATTTCCTCCTTTCAGTTATGCACTTGGTACAGCAGCTGATTGTTGGTTAGCATATATGGACCGACTCTTAACAGATGAAGTTGATGAAAGCAAAAAGGAATCGATAAATATATTCAACTTATTATAATACTTGTGTTTTTCATGGGAATATAGAACATAAGCAGAATTGCTACTTGATGGAAATTTACTTGGTCTCTTCTGTGATATGTTAATCAATCTTTTCTCTGTAGGCACATATTACAAGAGGGCAAGAGAAGGCTTCTTCAAACCAAAGAAGAAGTGTACTTACAATTTGGAGTTGCAAACTATTCTCTTGCACTCCTCCAAGTGTAACCATGTAAGTATAATTCTTGACTTTGAGAGACAGTAAACTACTTGATTGACCCTCTTGGATAAAGAAAAAAGAAGAAAAAGTTTGAAGAACTCTACCAAAAGTACAAGCTTGTAAGTATGCAATCTTACTAAAGAACCAATGCACTTAAAGTTGAAAGAGGTAACACTTGCTTTTTGGTTTACCTTTTCCGTTCTTATCAATGTAGAAATTTTGGCTTTTGTTTAGCCGATTTTGTTACCCGCTTAAGTACTTTATAATTGCTTTGTGCATTTATCTCATTCGCCTTATAATTGCCTCCTACACATCCTATCTATTTTCTCATTCGCCTTAATAGTGAAGTAAGCATTATGTTAACTTAAAAATGGAGTTTCTTCCAATGAATTTTTGCGAGGACTGCATGAGGTAAGTTTTTCCCCCAAATGTGGAGTGATTCAATGGCGAGGATGATGGCAAGTTCACCAGATTTGTGGTACATTTGGGCATTTCCCATCCGGTTAGGGTTCCCGATCTGGGTAGGGTTTGGGAGCTGGTGTTGAATGTACCAGATCAGGGCAGAGGTCCGATTTGTGCGCCAGTGGTGTGAATTGGTCCGATCTGGCTTTGAATGCGTTTGTTGGGGGACAGATCGTAGCTCTTCGGCCCAGTTTTTGCATGAATGAGAGGCTGAATTAAGTTGTTTTCGCATGGATTGGCAGATCGGACTAATCATCGTGGAATATACCCAATCATCACGGTGCAGATCACGGTTTTGTCATCACACAGAGATTTAATGGTTTCAGTTTGACATGGTCGCTATTTTCTGATATGTCGACAAGTTCTTTTGCAAGAACTAACACAAAGACAGTGAGGTTACTGGTTCGTTGTCAGTAGGCAAAATCGCGTAGCTATCTTCTTTTTCCTTTTCTTCTTGTTTCGTTGTCAGTAGGGAAAAAGGTTTATGGTGAGGTAATGGTTTATGCTGATATATACAATTATTGGTCAATGTGTGAAATTGGTTTGTTAATATTCACCTCTTTATGTCTCCAGTGTTTCTACGGATTTTGATGATTATGAACAACTTGGCGTATCACCAACCATGCAGAAAATGTCAAGAATTTACTTGAGCAGACAAGTTTACATTGTACCAAGCTTAATAATTCATGCTGGAAAGTCAGGTGCTTAATAATTCATATCCTGAAATCTCTAGTTCATTTCAGGATAATAATTCATATCCTGAAATGAATCTGTAGTTCTGGCTGTGGTTAATAATTCATGCTTAGTAATTCGCATAATCTCTAGTTCATACTACTTCTTTGAAAGGTTGTATCCTTGAAATGTTGGCGATTTCATGTTCGCATTGCTTGATTTAGTGGGTATATTTCAGTTTATATAAGCCCTAGTTTGATGACATTTATGCCTTTCCTCACATGTGAGATGCTCATTCTGGACATGCATAATAACCTGCAATTCTGAATGTGCAAGATTTTGTCCAACCCTTGCTGCTTATTCTGTGCTCAGCCCAGGAAAAATAGAATTTCCACAATAGATAAAAAAGCTGGGATAATTAGCACTATGTTGGTATCTGGTGAAAGGTGCAATGATCAATGATGTATTGTTTATTATGAGCTGTCATATGTGGAACATACGTACCATTTGCATTCTTGCTGCACATCATTATCAAGTAGGGCTATGTGGACTGTTTGGCTCGATGGGTTTGAGATTCTGGAATGATTCTTTATAGCTTGGCACAAATGGTTGCATGAAATAGTCCTCTCCTCTTGTAGGGTGTCATGTGGGGCAAGACATATCAAGTGAACAAGCGCAGAGAGCGGTGATGACCAGCATGGACAAGCTGCCCGAGTTGCACCAAGCTCGGCAGGTGAGTAGTTATCTTCTTAAGTTAGGATTCTTTTGTTAAAGAGTTCAGATTAGGTGCAATTTGTTAGAGACTAGTTTATCTCCTACATGCCCTCAACAATTGTCGATTATCCATCTGTGTATCATTCAATCAAGTGTGTGAAATGCAATCATGTGTGAACTGTTGCAACAAGTTCAAATGTGAACAACTCATTTGTCTCGGCTTCTATAATATTTATGCTTCTATAATATTTTCATATACATTATTTGAGTATCTACCATGTATTCTCTTAAACAAGCAACAAAATAGCTATTGTACATGCCCTAAACATGCATTGAACTAGTATCAATGAAATGGGCGCGTGACCAACATTGAAACAGTATTTATTATGTGCCACAAATAGATACCACGACATTTCTAATGTGTCACAAATTTAATAACATGGCATTCCTCATATGCCGTGCTAGACCATTCAGGCATTTGATATGTGCCATTAGTAGAAAACCCCGACATTTATTATGTGCCGGACTAAGGCTATTCCCGGCATTAATTAAGTGCCGCTGATAACTATATCAAGGCATTTCATATGTGCCACCTTTGCTCTAAGATGGCATATAATAAATGCCGCACTAGACTATTCCCGGCATTTGACATGTGCCATTAGTAAGAAACCCCGACATTTATTATGTGCCGGCTTAATGGACAACCCTGGCATTTAGTATGTGCCGGGATAACCCTATTCCCGGCATTTGTTATGTGTCGTCGATAACCAATTCCCCAGCATTTATTATGTGCCGGCTTAATGGACAACCCTGGCATTTAATATGTGCCAGGGTAACTCTATTCCCAGCATTTGTTATGTGCCGTCGATAACCAACCCCGGCATTTATTATGTGCCAAGCTAGATAAACGCCGGGGATTAATTTTCCCCGATGGCATTTTCCTTGACGGCCAATAAACGTCGGGAAAAGTGTTTTGGGGGCGTTTAGGCACTTATAGCGGCATATATAAGCGCCATTAGTGGCTTACTGTGTTGTAGTGCAAGTGGACTTTATGAAAGTTTGCCCGAAGCGGCTTAAACACTCAAGACACACCGGATTGCCCTCGTAAGTGTTGTCGGTCTTGTTGGAGCTTGTTTTGGCCGAATTCGCTTTGATGTTAATTTGAAAAGTTGAGATCGAAAAGGTGGATTTTGTGAAAGTTTGCACCAGAGTGAAACACTCTAAGATGCACCGGTTGCACCTACGTGTCGCGGTCTCATTGGAGCTTATTTCGCTCGATTTCGCTCTGGTGTTAATTTCATTCAAACCGGGATCCGAACAAGTGGACTTCATGAAAGTTTGCCCCGGCTTAAACACTCAAGACACTCTGCATTGCCCTCGTAAGTGTTGTCGGTCTTGTTGGAGCTTGTTTCGATCGAATTCGCTTTGTTGTTAATTTCGAACAAGTCAAGACCCAAACAGGTGGATTTTGTGAAAGTTTGCACCGGAGCGAAACACTCCTAAAATGCACCGGGTTGCACTCCTGTGTGTCGCTGGTCTCATTGGAGCTTGTTTCGCTCGATTTCACTCAGGTGTTAATTTGATTCAAACCGGGATCCGAACAAGTGGACTTTATGAAAGTTTGCCCCGGAGCGAAACACTCCGAAGACACACCAGGTTGACCTCGTAAGTGTTGTCGGTCTTGTTGGAGCTTGTTTCGATCGAATTCGCTTTGATGTTAATTTTGAACAAGTTGAGATCCGAATAGGTGGATTTTGTGAAAGTTTGCACCAGAGCGAAACACTCCTAAAATGCACCGGGTTGCACTCCTAGGTGTCGCCGGTCAAATTGGAGCTTGTTTCGCTCGATTTCGCTCTGGGGTTAATTTCATTCAAACCGGGATCCGAACAAGTGGACTTTATGAAAGTTTGCCCCGAAGCGAAACACTCCGAACACACTCCGGATTGCCCTCGTAAGTGTTGTCGGTCTTGTTGGAGCTTGATTCGATCGAATTCGCTTTGTTGTTAATTTCGAACAAGTCCAGACCAAACAGGTGGCTTTTGTGAAAGTTTGCAACGGAGCGAAACACTCCTAAAATGCACCGGGTTGCACTCCTATGTGTCGCTGGTCTCATTGGAGCTCGTTTCGCTCGATTTCGCTCGGGTGTTAATTTCATTCAAACCGGGATCCGAACAAGTGGACTTTATGAAAGTTTGCCCCGAAGCGAAACACTTCGAAGACACACCAGGTTGACCTCGTAAGTGTTGTCGGTCTTGTTGGAGCTTGTTTCGGTCGAATTCGCCTTGATGTTAATTTCGTACAAGTTGAGATCCGAACAGGTGGATCTTGTGAAAGTTTGCACGGAGCGAAACACTCCAAAAATGCACCGGGTGGCACACCTATGTGTCGCCGGTCTCATTGGAGCTTGTTTCGCACGATTTCACTCTTGTGTTAATTTCATTGAAACCGGGATCCGAACAAGTGGACTTTATGAAAGTTTGCCCGAAGCGAAACACTCCGAAGACACACCGGATTGCCCTCGTAAGTGTTGTCGGTCTTGTTGGAGCTTGTTTCGGTCGAATTCGCTTTGATGTTAATTTCGAACAAGTTGAGATCCGAATAGGTGGATTTTGTGAAAGTTTGCACCAGAGCGAAACACTCCTAAAATGCACCGGTTGCACACCTACATGTCGCTTGGTCTCATTGGAGCTTGTTTCGCCGATTTCCTCGGTGTTAATTTCATTCAAACGGGATCCGAACAAGTGGACTTTATGAAAGTTTGTTCTAAAGCGAAACACTCCAAGACACTCTGATTGACCTCGTAAGTGTTGTCGGTCTTGTTGGAGCTTGTTTGGCCGAATTCGCTTTTGATGTTAATTTCGTACAAGTTGAGATCCGAACAGGTGGATCTTGTGAAAGTTTGCACCGAGCGAACACTCCAAAATGCACCGGTTGCACACCTATGTGTCGCCGGTCTCATTGGAGCTTGTTTCGCCGATTTCGCCGGTGTTAATTTCATTCAAACCGGGATCCGAACAAGTGGACTTTATGAAAGTTTGCCCCGAAGCGAAACACTCCGAAGACACACCGGATTGCCCTCGTAAGTGTTGTCGGTCTTGTTGGAGCTTGTTTCGGTCGAATTCGCTTTGATGTTAAATTCGAACAAGTTGAGATCCGAATAGGTGGATTTTGTGAAAGTTTGCACCAGAGCAAAACACTCCTAAAATGCACCGGGTTGCACTCCTATGTGTCGCTGGTCTCATTGGAGCTTGTTTCGCTCGATTTCACTCTGGTGTTAATTTCATTCAAACCGGGATCCGAACAAGTAGACTTTATGAAAGTTTGTCCTGAGGCGAAACAATCCTAAGACACACCAGGTTGACCTCGTAAGTGTTGTCGGTCTGGTTGGAGCTTGTTTCGGTCGAATTCGCTTTGATGTTAATTTCGAACAAGTTGAGCACCGAATAGGTGGATTTTGTGAAAGTTTGCACTAGAGCGATACACTCCTAAAATGCACCGGGTTGCACACCTACGTGTCGCTGGTCTCATTGGAGCTTGTTTCGCTCGATTTCACTCTGGTGTTAATTTCATTCAAACCGGGATTCGAACAAGTGGACTTTATGAAAGTTTGCCCCGAAGCGAAACACTCCGAAGACACACCAGGTTGACCTCGTAAGTGTTGTCGGTCTTGTTGGAGCTTGTTTCGGTCGAATTCGCCTTGATGTTAATTTCGAACAAGTTGAGATCCGAATAGGTGGATGTTGTGAAAGTTTGCACCAGAGCGAAACACTCCTAAAAAGCACCGGGTTGCACTCCTATGTGTCGCCGGTCACATTGGAGCTTGTTTCGCACGTTTTCGCTCTGGGGTTAATTTCATTCAAACCGGGATCCGAACAAGTGGACTTTATGAAAGTTTGCCCCGAAGCGAAACACTCCGAACACACTCCGGATTGCCCTCGTAAGTGTTGTCGGTCTTGTTGGAGCTTGTTTCGATCGAATTCGCTTTGTTGTTAATTTCGAACAAGTCAAGACCCAAACAGGTGGATTTTGTGAAAGTTTGCACCGGAGCGAAACACTCCTAAAATGCACCGGGTTGCACTCCTATGTGTCGCTGGTCTCATTGGAGCTTGTTTCGCTCGATTTCGCTCTGGTGTTAATTTCATTCAAACCGGGATCCGAACAAGTGGACTTTATGAAAGTTTGCCCCGAAGCGAAACACTCCGAAGACACACCAGGTTGACCTCGTAAGTGTTGTCGGTCTTGTTGGAGCTTGTTTCGGTCGAATTCGCCTTGATGTTAATTTCGTACAAGTTGAGATCCGAACAGGTGGATCTTGTGAAAGTTTGCGCCGGAGCGAAACACTCCAAAAATGCACCGGGTTGCACACCTATGTGTCGCCGGTCTCATTGGAGCTTGTTTCGCTCGATTTCGCTCTGGTGTTAATTTCATTCAAACCGGGATCCGAACAAGTGGACTTTATGAAAGTTTGCCTCGAAGCGAAACACTCCGAAGACACACCGAATTGCCCTCGTAAGTGTTGTCGGTCTTGTTGGAGCTTGTTTCGGTCAAATTCGCTTTGATGTTAAATTCGAACAAGTTGAGATCCGAATAGGTGGATTTTGTGAAAGTTTGCACCAGAGCAAAACACTCCTAAAATGCACCGGGTTGCACTCCTATGTGTCGCTGGTGTCATTGGAGCTTGTTTCGATCGATTTCACTCAGGTGTTAATTTCATTCAAACCGGGATCCGAACAAGTAGACTTTTTGAAAGTTTACCCGGAGGCGAAACAATCCTAAGACACACCAGGTTGACCTCGTAAGTGTTGTCGGTCTTGTTGGAGCTTGTTTTGGTCGAATTCGCCTTGATGTTAATTTCAAACAAGTTGAGATCCGAATAGGTGGATTTTGTGAAAGTTTTCACCAGAGCGAAACACTCCTAAAATGCACCGGGTTGCACTCCTATGTGTCGCCGGTCTCATTGGAGCTTGTTTCGCTCGATTTCGCTCTGGTGTTAATTTCAATCAAATCGGGATCCGAACAAGTCGACTTTATGAAACTTTGCCCCGAAACGAAACACTCCGAAGACACACCGGATTGCCCTCGTAAGTGTTGTCTATCTTGTTGGAGCTTGTTTCGATCGAATTCGCTTTGTTGTTAATTTCGAACAAGTCAAGACCCAAACAGGTGGATTTTGCGAAAGTTTGCACCGGAGCGAAACACTCCTAAAATGCACCGGGTTGCACTCCTGTGTGTCGCTGGTCTCATTGGAGCTTGTTTCGCTCGATTTCACTCTGGTGTTAATTTCATTCAAACCGGGATCCGAACAAGTGGACTTTATGAAAGTTTGCCCCAAAGCGAAACACTCCGAAGACACACCAGGTTGACCTCGTAAGTGTTGTCGGTCTTGTTGGAGCTTGTTTGATCGAATTCGCTTGATGTTAATTTGAACAAGTTGAGATCCGAATAGGTGGATGTTGTGAAAGTTTGCACCAGAGCGAAACACTCCTAAAATGCACCGGGTTGCACTCCTATGTGTCGCCGGTCACATTGGAGCTTGTTTCGCACGTTTTCGCTCTGGGGTTATTTTCATTCAAACCGGGATCCGAACAAGTGGACTTTATGAAAGTTTGCCCCGAAGCGAAACATTCCGAACACACTCCGGATTGCCCTCGTAAGTGTTGTTGGTCTTGTTGGTGCTTGTCTGGATCGAATTCGCTTTGTTGTTAATTTCGAACAAGTCAAGACCCAAACAGGTGGATTTTGTGAAAGTTTGCACCGAAGCGAAACACTCCTAAAATGCACCGGGTTGCACTCCTATGTGTCGCTGCTCTCATTGGAGCTTGTTTCGCTCGATTTCGCTCTGGTGTTAATTTCATTCAAACCGGGATCCGAACAAGTGGACTTTATGAAAGTTTGCCCCGAAGCGAAACACTCCGAAGACACACCGGGTTGACCTCGTAAGTGTTGTCGGTCTTGTTGGAGCTTGTTTCGGTCGAATTCGCTTTGATGTTAATTTCGTACAAGTTGAGATCCGAACAGGTGGATCTTGTGAAAGTTTGCACCGGAGCGAAACACTCCGAAAATGCACCGGGTTGCACACCTATGTGTCGCCGGTCTCATTGGAGCTTGTTTCGCTCGATTTCGCTCTGGTGTTAATTTCATTCAAACCGGGATCCGAACAAGTGGACTTTATGAAAGTTTGCCTCGAAGCGAAACACTCCGAAGACACACGGATTGCCCTCGTAAGTGTTGTCGGTCTTGTTGGAGCTTGTTTGATCGAATTCTTTGATGTTAAATTGAACAAGTTGAGATCCGAATAGGTGGATTTTGTGAAAGTTTGCACCGAGCAAAACACTCCTAAAATGCTCCGGGTTGCACTCCTATGTGTCGCTGGTCTCATTGGAGCTTGTTTCGCTCGATTTCACTCTGGTGTTAATTTCATTCAAACCGGGATCCGAACAAGTAGACTTTATGAAAGTTTGCCCTGAGGCGAAACAATCCTAAGACACACCAGGTTGACCTCGTAAGTGTTGTCGGTCTTGTTGGAGCTTGTTTCGGTGGAATTCGCTTTGATGTTAATTTCGAACAAGTTGAGCACCGAATAGGTGGATTTTGTGAAAGTTTGCACCAGAGCGAAACACTCCTAAAATGCACCGGGTTGCACACCTACGTGTCGCCGGTCTCATTGGAGCATATTTCGCTCGATTTCGGTCTGGTGTTAATTTCTTTCAAACCGGGATCCGAACAAGTGGACTTTATGAAAGTTTGCCCCGAAGCGAAACACTCTTAAAATGCACCGGGTTTCACTCCTATGTGTCGCTGGTCTCATTGGAGCTTGTTCGCTCGATTTCGCTCTGGTGTTAATTTCATTCAAACCGGGATCCGAACAAGTGGACTTTATGAAAGTTTGCCAGGCTTAAACACTCAAGACACACCAGGTTGACCTCGTAAGTGTTGTCGGTCTTGTTGGAGCTTGTTTGGATCGATTCGCTTGATGTTTATTTCAACAAGTTGAGCTCGAACAAGTGGATTTTGTGAAAGTTTGCACCAGCGAAACACTCCTAAAATGCACGGGTTGCACACCTCGTGTCGCCGGTTTCATTGGAGCTTGTTTCGCTCGATTTCGCTCTGGTGTTAATTTCAACAAGTCAAGACCCAAACAGGTGGATTTTGTGAAAGTTTGCACTGGAGCGAAACACTCTAAATGCACCGGTTGCACTCTATGTGTCGCTGGTCTCATTGGAGCTTGTTTAGCTCGATTTCGCTCTGGTGTTAATTTCATTCAAGCGGGATCGAACAAGTGGACATTATGAAAGTTTGCCCCGAAGCGAAACACTCTGAAGACACACCAGGTTGACCTCGTAAGTGTTGTCGGTCTTGTTGGAGCTTGTTTCGGTCGACTTCGCCTTGATGTTAATTTCGTTCAAGTTGAGATCCGAACAGTGGATCTTGTGAAAGTTTACATGAATGAAACACTCCAAAAATGCACCGTTGCACTCCTATGTGTCGCTGGTCTCATTGGAGCTTATTTCGCCGATTTCGCTCTGGTGTTAATTTCATTCAAACGGGATCCGAACAAGTGGACTTTATGAAAGTTTGCCCGGCGAAACACTCAGAAGACACTCCGGATTGCCCTCGTAAGTGTTGTTGGTCTTGTTGGAGCTTGTTTGATCGAATTAACCTTTGATGTTAATTTCAACAAGTCAAGACCCAAGCAGGTGGATTTTGTGAAAGTTTGCACGGAGCGAAACACTCCTAAAATGCACCGGTTGCACTCCTTGTGTCGCTGGTCTCATTGGAGCTTGTTTAGCTCGATTTTCTCTGGTGTTAATTTCATTCAAACCGGGATCCAACAAGTGGACTTTATGAAAGTTTGCCCCGAAGCGAAACACTCCGGATTGCCCTCGTAGGTGTTGTCGGTCTTGTTGGAGCTTGTTTTGGTCGAATTTGCTTTGATGTTAATTTCGAACAAGTTGAGATCCGAATAGGTGGATTTTGTGAAAGTTTGCACCGGAGCGAAACACTCCTAAATTGCACTGGGTTGCACTCCTATGTGTCACTGGTCTCATTGGAGCTTGTTTTGCTCGATTTCACACTGGTGTTAATTTCATTCAAACCGGGATCCGAACAAGTAGTCTTTATGAAAGTTTGCCCCAAAGCGAAACACTCCTAAGACACACCAGGTTGACCTCGTAAGTGTTGTCGGTCTTGTTGGAGCTTGTTTCGGTCGAATTCGCTTTGATGTTAATTTCAAACAAGTTGAGATCCGAATAGGTGGATTTTGTGAAAGTTTGCACCAGAGCGAAACACTCCTAAAATGCACCGGGTTGCACTCCTATGTGTCGCCGGTCTCATTGGAGCTTGTTTCGCTCTGGTGTTAATTTCATTCAAGCCGGATCCGAACAAGTGGACTTTATGAAAGTTTGCCCTGGCGAAACACTCGAAGACACACCGATTGACCTCGTAAGTGTTGTCGGTCTTGTTGGAGCTTGTTTGGTCGAATTAAGCTTTGATGTTAATTTCAAACAAGTTGAGATCCGAATAGGTGGATTTTGTGAAAGTTTGCACCAGAGCGAAACACTCCTAAAATGCACCGGGTTGCACTCCTATGTGTCGCCGGTCTCATTGGAGCTTGTTTCGCTCGATTTCGCTCTGGTGTTAATTTCATTCAAATCGGGATCCGAACAAGTGGACTTTATGAAAGTTTGCCCCGAAGCGAAACACTCCGAAGACACACCGGATTGCCCTCGTAAGTGTTGTCTGTCTTGTTGGAGCTTGTTTCGATCGAATTCGCTTTGTTGTTAATTTCGAACAAGTCAAGACCCAAACAGGTGGATTTTGTGAAAGTTTGCACCGGAGCGAAACACTCCTAAAATGCACTGGGTTGCACTCCTATGTGTCGCTGGTCTCATTGGAGCTTGTTTCGCTCGATTTCGCTCTGGTGTTAATTTCATTCAAACGGGATCCGAACAAGTGGACTTTATGAAAGTTTGCCCCGAAGCGAAACACTCCGAAGACACACCAGGTTGACCTCGTAAGTGTTGTCGGTCTTGTTGGAGCTTGTTTCGGTCGAATTCGCCATGATGTTAATTTCGAACAAGTTGAGATCCGAATAGGTGGATTTTGTGAAAGTTTGCACCAGAGCGAAACACTCCTAAAAAGCACCGGGTTGCACTCCTATGTGTCGCCGGTCACATTGGAGCTTGTTTCGCACGTTTTCGCTCGGGGGTTAATTTCATTCAAACCGGGATCCGAACAAGTGGACTTTATGAAAGTTTGCCCAAGCGTAAACACTCGAAGACACATCGGTTGACCTCGTAAGTGTTGTCGGTCTTGTTGGAGCTTGTTTGATCGATTTCGCTTTGATGTTAATTTCGTTCAAGTTGAGATCCGAATCAGGTGGATCTTGTGAAAGTTTGCACGGAGCTAAACACTCCAAAATGCACGGGTTGCACTCCTATGTGTCGCCGGTCTCATTGGAGCTTGTTTAACTCGATTTCCTCGTGTTAATTTCATTCAAACGGGATCCGAACAAGTGGACTTTATGAAAGTTTGCCCCGTTTAAACACTCGAAGACACCAGATTGCCCTCGTAAGTGTTGTTGGTCTTGTTGGAGCTTGTTTCGATCGAATTCGCTTTGTTGTTAATTTCGAACAAGTCAAGACCCAAACAGGTGGATTTTGTGAAAGTTTGCACCGGAGTGAAACACTCCTAAAATGCACCGGGTTGCACTCCTTTGTGTCGCTGGTCTCATTGGAGCTTGTTTCGCTCGATTTCCCTCTGGTGTTAATTTCATTCAAACCGGGATCCGAACAAGTGGAATTTTATGAAAGTTTGCCCCGAAGCGAAGCACTCCGGATTGCCCTCGTAGGTGTTGTCGGTCTTGTTGGAGCTTGTTTTGGTCGAATTCGCTTTGATGTTAATTTCGAACAAGTTGAGATCCGAATAGGTGGATTTTGTGAAAGTTTGCACCGGAGCGAAACACTCCTAAAATGCACCGGGTTGCACTCCTATGTGTCGCTGGTCTCATTGGAGCTTGTTTTGCTCGATTTCACTCTGGTGTTAATTTCATTCAAACCGGGATCCGAACAAGTGGACTTTATGAAAGTTTGCCCCGAAGCGAAACACTCCTAAGACACACCAGGTTGACCTCGTAAGTGTTGTCGGTCTTGTTGGAGCTTGTTTCGGTCGAATTCGCTTTGATGTTAATTTCAAACAAGTTGAGATCCGAATAGGTGGATTTTGTGAAAGTTTGCACCAGAACGAAACACTCCTAAAATGCACCGGGTTGCACACCTACGTGTCGCCGGTCTCATTGGAGCTTATTTCGCTCTGGTGTTAATTTCTTTCAAACCGGGATCCGAACAAGTGGACTTTATGAAAGTTTGCCCGGCGAAACACTCGAAGACACACGGATTGACCTCGTAAGTGTTGTCGGTCTTGTTGGAGCTTGTTTCGGTCGAATTCGCCTTGATGTTAATTTCAAACAAGTTGAGATCCGAATAGGTGGATTTTGTGAAAGTTTGCACCAGAGCGAAACACTCCTAAAATGCACCGGGTTGCACTCCTATGTGTCGCCGGTCTCATTGGAGCTTGTTTCGCTCGATTTCGCTCTGGTGTTAATTTCATTCAAATCGGGATCCGAACAAGTCGACTTTATGAAACTTTGCCCTAAGCGAAAACACTCAAGACACACCGATTGCCCTCGTAAGTGTTATCTATCTTGTTGGAGCTTGTTTCGATCGAATTCACTTTGTTGTTAATTTCGAACAAGTCAAGACCCAAACAGGTGGATTTTGCGAAAGTTTGCACCGGAGCGAAACACTCCTAAAATGCACCGGGTTGCACTCTATGTGTCGCTGGTCTCATTGGAGCTTGTTTATTTCGATTTCACTCTGGTGTTAATTTCATTCAAACCGGGATCCGAACAAGTGGACTTTATGAAAGTTTGCCCCAAAGCGAAACACTCCGAAGACACACCAGGTTGACCTCGTAAGTGTTATCGGTCTTGTTGGAGCTTGTTTCGATCGAATTCGCCTTGATGTTAATTTCGAACAAGTTGAGATCCGAATAGGTGGATTTTGTGAAAGTTTGCACCAGAGCGAAACACTCCTAAAATGCACCGGGTTGCACTCCTATGTGTCGCCGGTCTCATTGGAGCTTGTTTCGCTCGATTTCGCTCTGGTGTTAATTTCATTCAAACCGGGATCCGAACAAGTGGACTTTTTGAAAGTTTGCCCCGAAGCGAAACACTCCGAAGACACACCGGATTGCCCTCGTAAGTGTTGTCGGTCTTGTTGGAGCTTGTTTCGATCGAATTCGCTTTGTTGTTAATTTCGAACAAGTCAAGACCCAAACAGGTGGATTTTGTGAAAGTTTGCACCGGAGCGAAACACTCCTAAAATGCACCGGGTTGCACTCCTATGTGTCGCTGGTCTCATTGGAGCTTGTTTCGCTCGATTTCGCTCTGGTGTTAATTTCATTCAAACCGGGATCCGAACAAGTGGACTTTATGAAAGTTTGCCCCGAAGCGAAACACTCCGAAGACACACCAGGTTGACCTCGTAAGTGTTGTCGGTCTTGTTGGAGCTTGTTTCGATCGAATTCGCTTTGATGTTAATTTCGAACATGTTGAGATCCGAACAGGTGGATTTTGTGAAAGTTTGCACGAGCGAAACACTCCAAAAATGCACCGGGTTGCACTCCTATGTGTCGCCGGTCTCATTGGAGCTTGTTTCGCTCGATTTCGCTCTGGTGTTAATTTCATTCAAACCGGGATCCGAACAAGTGGACTTTATGAAAGTTTGCCCGAGCTAAACACTCAAGACACACCGGATTGCCCTCGTAAGTGTTGTCGGTCTTGTTGGAGCTTGTTTCGGTCGAATTCGCTTTGATGTTAATTTCGAACAAGTTGAGATCCGAATAGGTGGATTTTGTGAAAGTTTGCACCGAGCAAAACACTCCTAAAATGCACCGGGTTGCACTCCTATGTGTCGCCGGTCTCATTGGAGCTTGTTTCGCTCGATTTTAGCTCTGGGGTTAATTTCATTCAGCGGGATCCGAACAAGTGGACTTTATGAAAGTTTGCCCCGAAGCGAAACACTCCGAAGACACACCGGATTGCCCTCGTAAGTGTTGTCGGTCTTGTTGGAGCTTGTTTCGATCGAATTCGCTTTGTTGTTAATTTCGAACAAGTCAAGACCCAAACAAGTGGATTTTGTGAAAGTTTGCACCAGAGCGAAACACTCCGAAAAAGCACAGGGTTGCACTCCGATGTGTCGCTGGTCTCGTTGGAGCTTGTTTCGCTCGATTTCGCTCTGGTGTTAATTTCATTCAAACCGGGCTCCGAACAAGTGGACTTTATGAAAGTTTGCCCCGAAGCGAAACACTCCGAAGACACACCAGGTTGACCTCGTATGTGTTGTCGGTCTTGTTGGAGCTTGTTTCGGTCGAATTCGCTTTGATGTTAATTTCCAACAAGTTGAGATCCGAATAGGTGGATTTTGTGAAAGTTTGCACTTGAGCGAAATACTCCTAAAATGCACCGTTGCACTCCTATGTGTCGCCGGTCTCATTGGAGCTTGTTTCGCTCGATTTCACTCTGGTGTTAATTTCATTCAAACCGGGATCCGAACAAGTAGACTTTATGAAAGTTTGCCCTGAGGTGAAACAATCCTAAGACACACCAGGTTGACCTCGTAAGTGTTGTCGGTCTTGTTGGAGCTTGTTTCGGTGGAATTCGCTTTGATGTTAATTTCGAACAAGTTGAGCACCGAATAGGTGGATTTTGTGAAAGTTTGCACCAGAGCGAAACACTCCTAAAATGCAGGGTTGCACTCCTCGTGTCGCCGGTCTCATTGGAGCATATTTCGCTTTCGATTTGGCCAGGTGTTAATTTCTTTCAAACCGGGATCCGAACAAGTTGACTTTATGAAAGTTTGCCCCGAGGCGAAACACTCTTAAAATGCACCGGGTTTCACTCGTATGTGTCGCTGGTCTCATTGGAGCTTGTTCGCTCGATTTCGCTCTGGTGTTAATTTCATTCAAACCTAGATCCGAACAAGTAGACTTTATGAAAGTTTGCCCCGAAGCGAAACACTCCTAAGACACACCAGGTTGACCTCGTAAGTGTTGTCGGTCTTGTTGGAGCTTGTTTCGGTCGAATTCGCTTTGATGTTAATTTCGAACAAGTTGAGATCCGAATAGGTGGATTTTGTGAAAGTTTGCACCAGAGCGAAACACTCCTAAAATGCACCGGGTTGCACACCTACGTGTCGCCGGTCTCATTGGAGCTTATTTCGCTTTGGTGTTAATTTCTTTCAAACCGGGATCCGAACAAGTGGACTTTATGAAAGTTTGCCCCGAAGCGAAACACTCCGAAGACACACCAGGTTGACCTCGTAAGTGTTGTCGGTCTTGTTGGAGCTTGTTTCGGTCGAATTCGCCTTGATGTTAATTTCAAACAAGTTGAGATCCGAATAGGTGGATTTTGTGAAAGTTTACCACGGCGAAACACTCCTAAAATGCACC